>JAODAL010007224.1:0-126999 GCA_025379985.1 Phyllomedusa bahiana | reverse complement strand
ATTTTTTTTTGGGTCATGTTGCTGTGAGATACAGCAATAATCATGGTCCCTTGGAACAGAAATGTGGCTTTTAAGTGGCATTTCTCCCTCACACTTTTTAATATGGCTGAGAAGTCACATTTTATAATTTTTTTGGGGTCATGTTGCTGTGAGATACAGCAATAATCATGGTCCTTTGGAACAGAATTGGCTTCTAAGTGGCATTTCTCCCTCACATTTTTAACAGTGGCTGAGAAGGGTCATTTTCATAATTTTTTGGGTCATGCTGCTTTGAAATGCAGCAATACTACAGGCCCTATTATAAAAAAAAATGTTTTTTTCTAACAGACATTTGTTCTTCACAATTGTCCAAAGTGGCTCAAGGGTCATGCTTTAAATTTTTTTTTGGGGGATTTTGCTGTGAAAATGCAGCTTATACTACAGGTCCTATTATAAAAAAAATTTTTGCTAACAGACATTTGTTCTTCACAATTGCCCAAAAGTGGCTCATGGGCCCTTTGTTTTGAATTTTTGGGGGCATTTTGCTGTGACATGCAGCTATACTACAGGTCCTCTTATAAAAAAAAAAGGTTGTTTCTAACAGACATTTGTTTTCACAATTGTCAAGAGGGGTTTCAAGGGTGATGGTGTGTCAGAAACAGGAATAGGTGGGACACTTTTTAATGGACACATATTGCAAAAATGACTTTTTTTTTTGCAAGATTTTTTAACATAGCTATCAATCCCGTATTGAGACAACCCATTTAATACAATTAAAAAAGAGAAACAAAGACATGGTGGGATTCCATCCTATTTTAAAAATGTTTTTTCTAGAATTAAACTACTAAAAAACTGCATGTACAAATAGCTGGAAAAAAATTTTCCTCTGAATTGTAAAAGGGGAGTTACAGGAAAACTTGACCAGATGTGGGTTATTCAGAGGACATGGAGTATGGAGCACAGCCCAGAGAACAAAGTACAAGAGAAAATTTTTCCTCCAGCAAGTTGAGTAAAATAGAAAAAGAATGCCAAGAAAAGGGCACCTGGTGGAACAGGAGCGTTAACCACCAGTATTTCCAAGTGAAGCTCAATTGGTCCGCACTCATACGGAGGGCAAGCGCTACCCAGGAACGGGACAGTATATGTCCAATGAAACTAAAATGGTGGATGAAAGACTCCTTTTTCCGCACTTTTTAATCTGGGGTCATGCAGTTTGGGGCTCATGCTTGGGCCCCGGACAGGTATAGTCCCAAAGTCCAGTGAAACTAAAATGGTGGTTGAAAGACTCCTTTTTCCGGCAAATTTTTAATCTGGGGTCATGCAGGTTTGAGGCTCATGCTGTGGCCCAGGACAGGTATAGTCAATGTCCATGAAACTAAAATGGTGGTTGAAAGACTCCCCTTTTTCCGGGACTTTTTAATCTGGGGTCAAAGCAGGTTTGAGGCTCATGCTGTGGCCCAGGACAGTAATAGTCAATGTCCAGTGAAACTAAAATGGAGGGGTTTAAAGACTCCTTTTTCCGGCACTTTTTAATCTGGGTCATGAAGGGTTTGGGCTCATGCTGTGGCCCCAGACCCCGGGATTTGTTCATGTCCAGTGAAACTAAAATGGGGGGTTGAAAGACTCCTTTTTCCGCACTTTTTAATCTGGGGTCATGCAGGTTTGGGGCTCATGCTGTGGCCCAGGACAGGGATAGTCTATGTCCAGTGAAACTAAAATGGTGGGTGAAAGACTCCTTTTCCGGCACTTTTTTTAATCTGGGGATCATGCAGGTTTGGGGCTCATGCTGTGTGCCCAGGACAGGTATAGTCAAAAGTCCAGTGAAACTAAAATGGTGGTTCAAGACTCCTTTTCCGGCACTTTTTAAAACTGGGGTCATGCAGGTTTGGGGCTCATGCTGTGGCCCAGACAGGTATAGTCAATGTCCAGTGAAACTAAAATGGTGCTTGAAAGACTCCTTTTTTCCGGCACTTTTTAATCTGGGGTCATGCAGGTTTGGGCTCATGCTGTGGCCCAGGAAAGTGGATATCTATGTCCAGTGACACTAAAATGGTGGTTCAAACACTCCCTTTTTCCGGCACTTTTTAATCTGGGGTCATGCAGGTTTGGGCCCCATGCTGCGTTCCAGGGCAGGATATTCAATGTCCAGTTCAAGTAAAATGATGGTTCAAATCATACTGCCTTCTGGCACTTTTTTTATTTGTGGGTCATGCAGGTTTAAAAGGGTCATGCTGTGGTGCAAGACAGGGATAGTGAATGTCCCGTGATTTTTTTTTTTGTGGCTTTTATAACCTAAGTGTGTTGCCTAAGATGTAGCACGTATCCATTTGACTGTTGTGGATGTTAATTCCAGCTTCTCGATCCCCTGTTTGGGTGTAAGAATGAAGGTTGTTTGCTCTCCCATAGACTTCAAGGGGCCCTCCGCGATCATCTATCATCGACCATCGAATATCTTGTCGATGATGGTCAACTATCGACCATCGACCGATGTGGATGGCCAACGTAATCGCTCAACACTACATCTTATGTTTTACTCTTCTATTACTTTTTTACAACATGTCCCTAAAAAGGTAAAAAAAAAGACCTCAATATTAGGGACTTACCGGGATAATCCCATGGTATAAAGTCATAGCAAATTGCTAGGGTAGGCAGACACCAGATTGATGCAGGTATGATCTCTGGGATTCCCGTGATCTAAAATATAAAGCAGCTGCAGTGCTGGTTTAGGAATGTGTTCACATCTAAGTGTTGCTTGCACAGCCGCACTCCTATCAGGGAACTACAGACAGCCCGGTTATCTTGAATAGGGCCACATTACAGTTACCTGCACAGCAGGTAAAGGCAGGCCCGGACTGCCCATAGGGAAAACCGGGCATTTTCCCGGCGGGCCTATGGGGTCCGGGCCGCAGGGCCGGCTCGGATCGCCCGCCGAGGAGTACGGTGTTCCCCCCCCGGCGGGCTCTGAGTGCCAGCACCGGTCTGTGGCGCGCTACAGGGGCCGCAATGGTCGCATTAGCGACCGGACCCCTGTGGCAAGGGACCAACAGGCCCCCCCTCGCCAGACGTCTGCACGGGTCACCGACCCAGCCATGCAGCCATTACGGCCACCGCCTGCACCGCACGGTGCATGCAGCAGCCGAAGCTGAACAGCGGGGATCTACTGATCCCGTCTATCAGCTCCCAGCAGGCCGCGGGGCAGGCGCGCGATGTGATGCCGGCAGCCTCCGGAGTAGACAGAAGAAGAAGAAGCAGAGACCTCAGGTAAGTATTGGTTTTATTTATTTTTTTTAAACTACCAGCCCCCGTCTGCCTATATACCTGCTCCTGTCTAGCTATATACCAGCCCCTGTCTAGCTATACAGTATACTGCCCTGTCTAGCTATATACCAGCCCCGTCTGCCTATATACCAGCCATGTCTAGCTATATACCAGCCCCGTCTGCCTATATACCAGCCCTGTCTGCCTATATACTGCCCAGTCTACCTATATACCAGCCCTGTCTACTTATATACCAGCCCTGTCTACCTATTTACCAGTGTTGATAGTAGGTAGAGCCAGCTCGTTCCTGAGTGATGTAGTGCTCGGATAACTGCTCAAGCCAGCAGTGGTAGATACTTCAGCACATAGAAGAATCCAGCACGACCCAAATAGTAAAATAAAACTTGCAAAATTTATTTCCAGAATAGATTAAAATCCAAAGATATGAAAATAGCACATGGTCAGATGGCAAGGAGTGATGACCTGAGAGCCCATAGGACAAAAAAAACACTGACGCGTTTCGGGCTCACATGATAGTGCCCTTACTCATAGTGATAATTGGTATTGACTGACTGTATCTATTATATACCCTATATGGTTAATTATAACTTGTATGTGATTGGATATTGTTATAATCGTATAGCGCAGCCGCGCCGTGAACTGTTCCGGACTTGCGCAGTGTGCATCTGTCGGCTAGTGCTGGTACTGGCAACTCACATGCGCAATAGCTGCTAGTTTTTAGATGTGCGGGACATACGTGATTCTTTATGGTAAGTCTATGCCAATTATATATCGTGTTTAAAAACAGCAAACTAGCGAACTTTAGCTGAAATGCGGACAGAATACATGAATGTAACTTAATGTTAGTAATGACACATTTGTTCCCTTTTGATGTTTAGCCCCATAGAGCTGGATGTGTTTAGGGTGATGATCCAGTAAGCCTCTCTGTTGTGGAGTTGCTGTACTGGATCTCCTCTTCTTGTAGGTTTGAAAACTTTTTCTATTATTTTAACCTTTAGAGAGCTAGTGTCTGAATTATGTACCTGAATGAAGTGTTTGGACAAACCAGATTTGTTTCTGTCCGCTATGGAAAAAATGTCATTGACATGTTCCAGGATACGGGTCTTAAATTTTCTAATGGTACTGCCTATATATTGCAGGTTGTGCACCAGGCTTGATATACCACATGTTGCGAGTTGCAGTTGGCAAATTGTTTAATCTGAAATGTGAGTTTGCCTGTGGTATCTTGAAAATCTTTGCCAGGGCTGGCAAACATGCATGTCCTGCATCGTCTAAGGCCGCATTTAAAGAAGCCCTTACTGCTGAGCCAAGTGATGTTTTTTTTGGGGATTGTTTGACAATTTGAGGTTAATAGATTCCCTAGAGTTCTTGCCCTTCTGGGTACTATATTACAACCTTTGGATAAGATAACATCCAAAGTTGGATCTTCACTGAGAATTGGAAGGTATTTCAATATTATATTCTTAATGGCTCCAAATTGTTTAGTATGGTTTAGAACCAAAGTGGGTCTATCCTTTGTTTTGCTTTGTTTGATGTTCTGCTTTTTTAATAGGTCTGCTCGATGTTTTTCTTGTATTTTGATGTCTGCTTGTTTAGGCAGTGTTTGTGGGTACCCTCTCGATCTTAATCTGCGGTGGATATTTGCAGATTCATCCATAAAATCTGCTTGACCACTACAATTTTGCTTTGCTCGTATTAGTTCTCCCATGGGGATAGCTTTTTTTGTGGATTTTGTATGAAAACTATTGAAGTGTAGTATTGTGTTCCCTGCACTTTCCTTTCTGTAAGTTTTAGTTATGATTTTTTCCCCAGGACTTCCTGTCAATGTTAAATCAAGAAAATTTATAGTGTATTTTTCCCATGTATATGTGAACATTAGATTAAACGGGTTATTGTTCATGAGATGAGCTTGGGTACGGCAGATACATCACCCTCCCAAATAATTAGGAGGTCATCGATGTATCTGCCGTACCATTTCATGCTCTGACAGAAAGGGTTATCAACACTGAACACATATAGTTCTTCCCACCACGACATGACTAGGTTGGCAAGTGATGGGGAATATTTTGCCCCCATTGACACACCGGACATTTGCAGAAAATTTTTTTGATTGAACATAAAGTAATTGTGTGACATTAGGAACCTGACCACTTCTAGTGTGTAATACTGTAGCTCTAATGAATAATTGCTATATTTGCCAGGTGATGTTGTAATGCCTCCAATGCTATGGTGTGGGGTATGCTGGTGTAGAGGGCCTCTACATCACTTGTAATCCAACTGTAAGATTCAGACCAGGTAATGTCATGTACTGCATTTAGGACTTCTTTAGTGTCAAGTAAGTATCCAGGGACTCTTTTAACAAGTGGCTGAAGTAAAGAATCGACCCATTGACACAGGCGCTCAGACATAGAATGAATACCCGAGACAATAGGTCTCATGGGGGGGTTATATAGATTTTTGTGGATCTTAGGTACCCCGTACAGAACTGGGACAACTGGATGATTGTTAATGATGTAGTCTGCCTGTTGTTTGCTTATTGTTCCTATTTGTATCCCATCTTCTACTAGTTGTATAAGCTCCCTGTTGAATTTATTAGTAGGATCTTGTTGGAGGGGCCTATATATAGTGGTATCCGATAGCATGGTTGACATGGATTCCTGGTACCTGTCCTGGTCCATAACAACCACCTAGCCACCCTTGTCCGCCATTCTAATTTTGATGTCTTCCAATGACATAAGGTGGCGTAGAGCCACCCTGTGTCTGGGAGACAAGTTAAGCATGCTTTCCTTATTGAGATTATTATGAAGGAGTCTGAGGTCTCTTTCGACTAATTGTTGGAAGACATCCATGGACTTGGTTCTTGATTGGACCGGATAGAACTCCGGGTTACTGATGACAAAATTTTCGGCTTTATTGATGGGATCTTGTTGAACGTCACTTTCTGGGAGACTGAGCTCCTGAAGTGTTATCACCGAAATTTGTTCTTGAAGGTCCAGTCCCTGGTATTGATTTACAATGGTATTCGTGTCTGTACTACGTTCATGGATTGCCTCCTCTTGCCAAAAATGTTTTTTCACAGTTAAGTTACGTACGAACTTATTTACATCTCTGATGGTAGGAACTAACTCAAAGTTATCCTTTAATGCAAAATTGAGCAAAGCAAAATTGTAGTGGTCAAGCAGATTTTATGGAGGAATCTGCAAATATCCACTGCAGATTAAGATCGAGAGGGTACCCACATACACTGCTTAAACAAGCAGACATCAAAATACAAGAAAAACATCGAGCAGACCTATTAAAAAAGCAGAACATCAAACAAAGCAAAACAAAGGATAGACCCACTTTGGTTCTAAACCATACTAAACAATTTGGAGCCATTAAGAATATAATATTGAAATACCTTCCAATTCTCAGTGAAGATCCAACTTTGGATGTTATCTTATCCAAAGGTTGTAATATAGTACCCAGAAGGGCAAGAACTCTAGGGAACCTATTAACTTCAAAGTGTCAAACAATCCCCAAAAAAAACACCACTTGGCTCAGTAGCAAGGGATTTTTTAAATGCGGCCTCAGACGATGAAGGACATACATGTTTGCCAGCCCTGGCAAAGATTTTCAAGACACCACAGGCAAACTCATATTTCAGATTAAACAATTTGCCAACTGCATCTCGCAACATGTGGTATATCAAGCCTGGTGCACAACCTGCAACCTGCAATATATAGGCATTACCATTAGAAAATTTAAGACCCGTATCCTGGAACATGTCAATGACATTTTTTCCACAGCGGACAGAAACAAATCTGGTCTGTCCAAACACTTCATTCAGGTACACAATTCAGACACTAGCTCTCTAAAGGTTAAAATAATAGAAAAAGTTTTCAAACCTACAAGAGGAGGAGATCCAGTACAGCAACTCCACAACAGAGAGGCTTACTGGATCATCACCCTAAACACATCCAGCTCTATGGGGCTAAACATCAAAAGGGAACAAATGTGTCATTACTACCATTAAGTTACATTCATGTATTCTGTCCGCATTTCAGCTAAAGTTCGCTAGTTTGCTGTTTTTAAACACCATGTATAATTGGCATAGACTTACCATAAAGAATCACGTATGTCCCGCACATCTAAAAACTAGCAGCTATTGCGCATGTGAGTTGCCAGTACCAGCACTAGCCGACAGATGCACACTGCGCAAGTCCGGAACTGTTCCAGTGCTGGCCTCACAGCTGAGTGCTCGGCGTGCACACAGTGCAATGGAGTCTGGGGTGAGTTCACGGCGCGGCTGCGCTATACGATTATAACAATATCCAATCACATACAAGTTATAATTAACCATATAGGGTATATAATAGATAGAGTCAGTCAATGCCAATTATCACTATGAGTAAGGGCACTATCATGTGAGCCCGAAACGCGTCAGTGTGTTTTTTGTCCTATGGGCTCTCAGGTCATCACTCCTTGCCATCTGACCATGTGCTATTTTCATATCTTTGGATTTTAATCTATTCTGGAAATAAATTTTGCAAGTTTTATTTTACTATTTGGGTCGTGCTGGATTCTTCTATGTGCTGAAGTACCTATTTACCAGCCCTGTCTGCCTATATACCTGCCCTGCCTGCCTATTTACCAGCCCTGCCTACCTATAAGTGGCCCTGTCTATATCCTAGCCCTGCCTGGCTACATACTGGCCCTGCCTGGCTACATACTGGCCCTGCCTGGCTACATACTGGCCCTAGCTGTCTAATTACTGCCCCTGGCCCTACCTGACTAATTACTGGCCCTACATGGCTAATTACTTGCCCTATCTGACTGATTACCGGGGGCAGTCCCAGCTACCTGGCTAGTTACTGGGGGCAGCCCCAGCTACCTGACTAGTTACTGGGGGCAGCCTTTGCTACCTGGCTAGTTACAGTCTACCTACCTAATGGGGGTCTAGGTATTTACATGTCACTTATCTGACATTTTTTAAATTCTAATTTTTAGGGTCTAACATACGCTGTTTGGGGAATTGATAGGAAAGTGCTGGTAAAGAGAGGAGTCTAAGATGTATTTGTGTTAAATTCTACAGGGACGAGTAGTGACCACTAGAAGAAGACACTGCATGCTGTACCGGACGGAAAAATAAATGGAAGGGAACGACTCATCAGGGAAGACAATCTGGAGGTTTGGGCCAGAAGGAGAAGAAAAGGAGAAGAAGACAACTCCCATCAGAGATGACGTCTCCTGTGAGTCCCTGCTGTCAGGGGTTATTTTACTTCTGTGTTGGATCAGTGCTGTATTTATGTGATAGTGACCTCACTACTGGTGATGTGATTGGTGGGGTTGTAGGTTATGTTGGTGCTTATGTAGTGTCAGTGTGGGCTTGTCCCGGATTGTAAAGCAAGTGCACACCTGACTCTGTGATGAGGGGTTTCTCTGCACCACTGTTTCTTTCTTTCTTGTGTGTAGGGGGCTTTCACTCGGAGCGGTTTTGGTGCATTTTTGATGCGTTTTTTTGTGCAGAAATGTACAGCATTAACTGCTCCTCCTTTCTGCACAAAACCACACCAAAAACACATAAAAACGCACCAAAAACACAAACGCATCAAAAACGCTCCGTGTGAAAGCAGCTTTATAGTGTAGTTTATTTTAGAAAGTGGCGAGGTGTGAGAACAAGGGACATTTTGTAAGCGGATATTGTATGTGGGCTGCTGGGGGCTTAGAGCCAGGGCTGATTTTTATTCCCAGTCCGGCCCTGGGTAAAGGAGTAATGCTACACAGGGTAAAGCAGTGAAGTGGACTGAGTACGACAAGAATGTTTCACCCTCTTTTTAGGATCATTGTGGTTCCAAAAGGTTCAACATAATTAAGCAGAAAATGTTGAAATATTCTACTGATAGGTTTGTTTTAGTTAAACGCTACTATGCTGTAATACCTTTTCTTTAAAAAAAAACCTCTGTATTGTGCAATTGGAAATGTGTAAAAAATTGACAAGAGTTCCAATGTCCATATTGAACAACCCACAGCTGCCAATTTTGGTGCATCCAAATGCAGGAGGAGTGAATTACAATGGAACATAAAGCTCTCAGAAGACCTACTCAGTGGGAAAGAGTAGTCATCAGTGACTATTGACATCAGTACTCTGCAGCTACAGCCAACAGCTGCACTAAGTTCTGGAAGGAACGTTGGCAAATACTGCTACTCTTCATGAATTGTATAGCATTTGTTGACAGAAGTGGTAAACAGGGGGATACTGATTTAACACCCAAAGAAAACAAGTAAAATGAGGCAGAGTAAGACAACTAAGAAGACCCATTACATTTAAAGACCAAGTTTATAAAACATTTCTGCCTTGAGTTTAACTTAAAAAATTAAGCACTGAGTCTGTTACCTCTCATAGAATCTACCAGAGTTGGCAGGCTCAAGCTGATTAACATGACTGAACAAGGAGGATTATTTGTACAACAACTGAACATAATGTGCATCACAGTTATGGTTATAAAGTTGACAAAGGGATTATATTCCTGTGAGTTAAATTTCTTTGCAAATATTACATTGTACAGTCACAGCATTCTTCTGAAACACTAGAGGTTACTCCGAGTACTGGGAACTCTCACTGATAACTGCCATACAGAAATGGATAAGATACATAGATGTCATTCTGCAAAACGAGAGAGAGAGCTTCACTACCGGTCAAAAGCTTAAGAACACTTCAATTTTTCCAGTTTTTATTAATATTAACACAGTATAATGTCTCAAATGTACTTTGAAATGAAAGAAAAGAAATTTAAGATTTCAAAACTTCTTCTCAGCAATGTTGCAGAATATCCCATAAATGTGCAGCACTTGTAGGTTGCTTTTCTTTCACTCTTCTAACTAGTTCATCCCATACAAGCTCAGTAGGGTTTAAGTCTGGAGACTATTCAAGCCATTCCATTATTTGCAGCCTACCAGCTTCTTGTTATCTTCTTAGGCAGTTCCAACATAAAGTAGAAGGGGTATTACATGGCGCCTTAAAATGCTCTGGTAGCCATTTTTGTCCAGTGTGCTAGTCACCCTGTGCAAGTTACCAGCTCTGCATCAAGCAAAGAACCCCAGACCAGCACCTATCCTCCTACCTGTTTTACAGTCTATATCACACAGAGAAACCATCCTCTTACCTAATCTGCAACGTATAAAAAAAAAACCTTTGCAATGTACAAAAGAAGTAAAATTTTGACTCGTCAGTCTGTAAGACCTTCTTCCTCTCTTCAGTAGTTCATTGAAGGTGCTGCTTGACAAGGCAAGTCTTTTTTGTATTTTGCCATATTAGCAGTGGCTTTCTGAGTGATACTCGACCTGTCAAACCTGCAGATAGAAGTCTTCTCTTTACAGTTGAAATGGAAACTTGTTTACTTTTTGCTGCATTAAGCGCTGCTTGAAGATTTCGAGCTGTGAGGAGCCAGTCATGCAGTTGGTTGACTCTTCTGATTTTCTAGTGCCATTTGTCCTACCACACCTCTTCCTGTCAGAGTTTCCTCTAGTATCCAGGTTTCTTTTGATAGCATAGGAAACTAGACCGACTGCCTCCTTGGCTTTCTTGGCAAATTCTGCCAAGTGTTCTCTGTCCTGAAGATCAAAACTGACCAAATCCTGCCCTAGATGATGATCTAATGCAATCTTTACTAATACTGATTATGTAGAATCAGAGGGTTTGAAAGTTATGCTGAAGGAATAGTTTGTATCCAAATTTTTAGCTATGATTTGCTTCCTGTACTGTAGAGTAGCTGTCCTTGATGTCTTCCCTGAAAAAATACCCTTTGATAAGACTGTTGTGTTTGAGATAAAAAATTCATATTAATCTTATGTTTCTAATTTCATTTTCAAACATTAGACCATTTAATGGTATTTGCTACACTAGAACCATGTTTGTCAAAAATAACTGGTGTTCTACAACTTTTGACTAGTAGTATATTATTTCTAGTATATTTTAGTTTAGGGGATTTTTTTGTATAGAATGTACATATACAGATTGCACTTCCTATTTGGTTAGGGCCAGTTCAGTGTAATCCAAATTTTGCTGGCAATGGCAGGAAAATCATGTGACCAAATTAACAGTATGAATGATACACTTTCTTCTTGGGTCTGAAAAATGGTGAATGGTAACAGAAAGTTTACACAAAATTTGGATCAGCCATAGCCAAATCTGAAGTGCAACACTAGTCAGAGGTCAAGCTCTAGCTTTTCAGTCATAATAAAGTGGTAAATGTGTATTTAATACAAATTTTAAAGAAAAAAGAAAAAATCCTCCAATGCTATAACAAGTCAATAACATTAAAATGGTATTCCCATCTCAACAGGATATGCCATAAATGTCTGAGATGGAAATACACTTTTAAAGTTAGCTGAACCCACCAATCTCAGTAGGATTGCAAACAATTTGTATAAGCGGTCCCTCATGTACTATTAGGAAGAAGGATTGGACACAGTGGATTTCTTGTGGTATCTGACAACATGGTATTCCCCATAGAAAGCAATATTCAATTAAATCAATGGTTTATGAAAGAGTTGACATCAGATAACAGAAAAAAAAAAAACATACAGGACTCAGTATACCATAAAAAATCACTATAGAGAATTCTAAGAACAAGGTCCTGAAGTGATCTGGTTTATCTTTCCATTGTCCAAATACATCTCAACATTAGGGATCTGAAAGTAGGTTTAAATGTTCAACCACGAAGATAGAAATACTAAAAAATAAATAAAAAATAAAACTGGACAGTTGTAATCAACTGCCACAGATCTTATGAAGTTGTATCCTGCATCATAAGTTGCTTCTTTTTTTTCCTATTCTTCATAATCACTCGGCGATAATTTTTCACACATTGACAAAGATTGACTTGATCACATGATATTAATTTGACGAATAGTGAAAACCTGTCACCTTGATATATCATCAGATACAACAGAAAACCGTTGTGGTTGTGCATGGCATAGAGACATTAACACAGTAGCTTAAATCACATCCATCTTCAGTTGGAGAATAAACTTTTCAAGATACAGTAAATGTCTTTGGATCAAATCTGTAAGGTTAACAGTGAATAAGCTTGGACAGACCCACGGACCCAGAAATGTGTTCAGAGCAGTAGTCACGGTGAGTACAAAGCCCTTTAGAAATTGTTTACATAGCTATATTTTAAATTAAAGGGGTTTTGCCACTAAGTAAAATTGACGTGGGAAGCTTGCAAATTAAATAATAAACATTTTCACCATTCATTGTTATTTAAAATTCTGGACCGTTTTTGTTTTAGCTGCCCTTTTAGTGAGCCATTGTTTACAGCTCATCTCCAGGTGATATGTCCAGGGCTGAGAACTCCTCAGTCCTGGTCGCACATGCCCAGACATAACCTCTTCTCTCAGGCAGCTACTGAGTGTTCAAACCCCAGGTGCTGTCACTCTACTCCTGTCCTCTATACTCCTTAGTAATTAGTCAAACAGTGCAAATAAATTAAAAAAGAAACCTCAATGAGGTCTGTGTATTGATAAAGAAAAAAAAATCCACAGGTTTGGTTCCTGCAGGGATTTGAACCGAGGACCCTTGTGTCGGGAGGTAAAAAGCATTACCTCTAAGCTACAGTGTAGCTACTTGTACCTCTGTAAATAAACAGACCTTTCTTTGACTAGAGAGAGGAAAGGCCTGGTGAGGTCATCCTGCTGGGTCACATGATATGCAATTCAAACAAATCACACACGCCCCCTTCTGAGCACACAGAGCTGAAGAGCTTGATGCAGGAGGTATGAGATGAGATTGTGGCAAAACCCCTTTAATTTTAAAAGTATAATCTCAAAAAAACTGGATTTTAGTAGAAGGAAGAAAGGTTAATGGCCTGTACTAGGATTTATCTCCCTATTTGGCTCTATGGAGGGAACATGGAACAAATATATAGTCTTGTAAACGCATGTTTACTCAACAGTGGGCAATAACGAGTGCAGCAGGAAGCACTTCCCAGCGTTAAAGGAATCTATTTTCTGTAGTACATCCTGAGAAATAATGGGAGTGATATACGTGGCAGGCTCAGACTGGCCAACAGGTGAATAGAGGAAAACCCAGGTGGACCCATGAGCATGGTAGACCTGGAGTTGTTTTTTTTACTGCTTATACATCCTCAGAAGAGGCAAAAAAAATATAGAAAGAGAGACAAAAAGCAAAATACAGAGTGTAGGAGGCAGGTACAGTGAATTACAGCAGCTGTAGGGTGGGCCCCTTAAATAAACTTCACTGGTGGGCCCAGAAACAGGTCAACTGGTGGGCCCCTAGAATCAACTCCGCTTTTGCGCCCTAGACACCCCAGTCCGAAACTGCATTCAGGATGGAAGCAGAGCAAACTATATTAAAAAAATGTCTATTTAATACAGGACATCCCCCTGTACTAACTAAAGGGTACATTCATATATAGATTTTTATTTTGCAGAAATTAATATAACTGTTCTCTTAACTTGAATGGGGCGCAGAGAAATTCACTCAAGCCCCATTCATGCTGCCAACTCAACCCTTGTATAGAATGGAGTTACCCCAATTATTAATTGTGACTGACTTTTCTCTTTAAAGACTATTCATCTCAGGTAGACAGGTGACAATTGTGTTACATGTGTTGTTGTCACCTTATGGTCAGAATGTGCAATATAAATTTCATAAGAAGGGGGAGAGAAGCTATTTAACCAGGTCAATGACTTATCTAGTTCCTAGACTGGTAAGATGTATTCAGTTTTCCGTACACCACCCATAAAGTAAGCTATGACATGGGTCATTGCACAACTCCATACAGCAATCATCAATTATTCCTGCCCAAATCAGCAGTTTTCCAAAACATAGTCTTCATATATCACAGATGGGTCATTCCTTCAGAATTTCTAGGTAACAGTGTATGGAAGAGCAGAACTTCTCCAGCATTACCACCTCCAGCAGCATCTTATCATGTGACCACGCATATTAGAAAATTGTATGATCTCCTATAATACACTATTAAATAAAAATATAAAAGTTGATGACCCCTTTAAGGAGAGAACATTATAGCAAATTAGCTTGCAGTACCTGAATCAGTTTTCTTTTTCCAATCCTTGACAACCTATTGAAAGGGACTCTCCAGCTATGGGAGGCATTTTTTAAATCTGTAGTAATAGTACCGTATTTTTCGGACTATAAGGCGCACATAAAAGCCTATGATTTTCTCAGAAATCGAAAGTGCGCCTTATAGTCCGATGCGCCTTATATATGAATCAATTCTTCACTTGGGATTTTAGGCTTTGCTCAGAACGTATTAGGTACAGCTAGTTTAGTGACACTGATTTGTAACTGATTTGCAACTGATTTACAATAGTAAATACGTTCCGAAATCAGTTACAAATCAGTTGCAAATAAGTGTCACTAAGGCCTCGTTCACACGGCTTATTTGGGCACGGATTGGCGCCGTACTCCGCGCCGGATTTGCGCTTCAGTACGGCGCCAATCCGTCCTTGTCATTACGGTAATCCACTGCTCTCATAGAGAACAGTGGATTCCGTCGCTCCTCCCCGCTCGGCGAATCCGCCGCGGGGGGGAGAAAGTGACATGCACATTATTTACGGCGCGTACGCGCCGTAAACAATGCATTGTCTATGGGGCCGGGAGCCCCCCGATGTAAATACGTTCCGAAATCAGTTGCAAATCAGTTGCAAATAAGCTTCACTAAGTGTGACACGTATTTCGCGATACGGCACGGAAATATGTACATGTATTGACTTTTGTTACAAGTTGAGAGTTAGGCCTCGTTCACACGGCTTATTTCAGAACGTATTTACATCGGATTGCCGATCGTAAATAAGTTCTGAAATCAGTTGAAAATCAGTTGCAAATAAGTGCCCCTAAGTGTGGCACGTATTTGTAACTGATTTCCCGACGGATTCACCATCTCCATTCATTGTAGGTGGTGAATCCGTCGTAAATTGACATGCACATTGTTTTTCCGTCCGGATTGCCGTCGTCAATCCGCGGCGGCAATCCGGCACCGAAATACGCGTCGTGTGAACGACGAGCCGTATTTTCTATTGAAATCAATAGAAAATGGGCTGTTACTTGTTTCTGACTGATTTGCCGACGGATTGACGATCGTCAATCCGTCGGCAAATACGCGGCGAAATAAGCCGTGTGAACGAGGCCTTATTGTGAAAGTGTTGAATGAAGCTTGGCTTGCGGTCTGAGCTTTGTTTCATTTAATGTGCCGCGCCTTATAATCCAGTGCGCCTTATATATGAACCAAGAAGACTTAACAGGCGCTCATTGATAATGCGCTTTATAATCCGGTGCGCCTTATAGTCCGAAAAATACGGTACTCTCTCTGGTCAAATGATAGGTACACTACCATTCAAAAGTTTGGGGTCACTTAGAAATGTCCTTATTTTTGAAAAAAAAGCACAGTTTTTTTAAATGAAGCTAACGAAGCTAACATTAAATGAATCAGAAATACACTCTATGCATTGTTAATGTAGTAAATGACTATTCTAGCTGCAAATGTCTGGTTGTTAATACAATATCTACATAAGTGTATAGAGGCCCAATTCCAACAACCTTCACTTCAGTGTTCTAATGGTACATTGTGTTTGCTAACTATGCAAGAAAGCTATTGGATATTTTGAAAACCCTTGTGTAAGTATGTTAGCACAGCTGAAAACAATTTTGTTGATTAGAGAAGCTATAAAACTGACCTTCCTTTGAGCTAGTTGAGAATCTGGAGCATTAGATTTGTTGGTTCGATAAAACTCGCAAAATGGCCAGAAAAAGAGAACTTTCATGTGAAACTCGACAGTCTATTCTTATGCTAAGATATGAAGGCTAAGCCATGCGAGAAATTGCCAAGAAACTGAAGATTTCCTACAACGATGTGTACTACTCCCTTCAGAGGAGAGAACAAACAGGCTCTAACCAGAGTAAAAAGAGAAGTGGGAGGCCCCAATGCACAACTGAGCAACAAAACAAGTACATTACAGTCTCCAGTTTGAGAAATCGATGCCTCACAGGTCCTCAACTGGCAGCTTTATTAAATAGTACCCGCAAAACGCCGGTGTAAACGTCTACAGTGAAGAGGCGACTCCGGAATGCTGGTCTTCAGGGCAGAGTGGCAAAGAAAAAGCCATATCTGAGACTGGCTAATAAAATGAAAAGATCAATAGGGGCTAAAGAACATAGACATTGGACAGAGGAAGATTGGAAAAAAGCGTTCTGGACACACGAATCGAAGTTTGAGGTATTTGGATCACACAGAAGAACATATGTGAGACGCAGAACAACTAAAAAGATGCTGGAAGACTGCCTGACGCCATCTGTCAAGCATGGTGGAGGTGATGTGATGGTCTGGGGTTGCTCTGGTGCTGGTGGAGGTAAGGTGAAGGTCTGGGGTTGCTTTGGTGCTGGTAAAGTGGGAGATTTGTACAAGATAAAAGGAATTTTGAAGCATTCTTTGACAAAAGCAAAGTTTGAAGTAGAAAATTATTATTTCAAATAAAAATCATTATTTATAACCTGGTCAATGTCTGGACTATATTTCTATTCATTTTGCAACTCATTTGATCAATAAAAGTATTCAGGGAAAACACAAAATTGTCTGGGTGACCCCAAACTTTTGAACAGCAGTGTATAGGTGGAAAATACATAAATATAACTCTTTAGGACAGGAGTAATATGATCAACCCAGAGCAATACAAACAAATGATTAAAACACTTGCATCATTCCTCTACATGCTGCTAGTAAAAGGGAAGACCACTAATAATAAAAAATAAAAAAAATAAATTCAGTCAAAACTTATCCATTGAAAAATGTTTTATTTTGTAATTGGTTCTTGAGTATAAGTGAATATTATGCAGAAATGTCCTATAGATAGGCACATAATCAGACATGAAGCCCATAAAGTCAGGAAACAAACACATGAGAAGTAGAAGATCTTCTCACTAGAGTTATGTTCATTGTATACTTTTGGCTGCAATCTAATGCTATTCGTTGCCATTCTGGCAGAAAATGTAGGTATTTAAGCCAAAGGGCAGGGGATTAGCAAATCGTGCACTGAATGACATTTTGAATCACGTAGACGCAAACCCCAATTAATTCTTTTTCATTTCTTTCTTCAGCTTGGCTAGGTGACTCAGACATGCATCTCTCCATTCTCTCCGTGCTTTAAGCTGATCAGGTTTATCGGTCTGCTCTTCCCACAATGCCTGCAAAAAAGATGCATGGATTGAATCATCTCTTGTTAAGTCGTTTCACATGGAAATAACCCAAGCTATTGTCTCCATCCTACAATGTGGGAATGATGCATGAGTAGCTACACGTCACAGAGAATGATGCAACAAGCAGGTCCACATCAGGCTAACATTTTCCCTGCCCACTTTCTTTTGACTTGCTAATAAGTTCTGTATATATGTTAATACTTTGTGCCAACACAAACACATAGTGGCTGGGTACTGTTGGATTCTATTACATTTGGTTGAAGAAATATTCAAAAGACCTTGTGGCAGATTTATCAAGGCAGTTGCGCCAGAATTCTGGCTCAATTTGCACCAAAAACAAGCTGCAAAAAGTGGAAACATATTTGTATCACCTTTATAACTTTTTATGTATCACTGTTACTTCATTATATACTTATATACACAGTCAAGTAACATTATTATGACCACCAGCTAATATCCAGTAGCACAGACAGCAGCTAGACAGGCAGGGAGTAACTGAACAAGGTCCTAGTTGTAACAGGTATCTGGAGCCAGGCTGACTGCATCCTACAGCTGGTGCAAGGTGCATGCAAGATGATCCATAGAGCAAACATGACAATTGAGGTGGTCCCATTGGGTTCAAGAGAGTTAGGGCGTCAAACTAATACGTGGAAGTCTTGGTCCTTCTCCTACAACCAATGTCAAACATTTCAAGCTGTGTGAAATGATACATCATCTTGCTGGAAAATCCCATCCATCCCAAGAAAGACAACCAACAGGTATAGATGCATGTGATCTACAGGATGTATTCACACTCAAATCTATTGGTAGTGCCTTCCACATGGATAAGTGGGCCCAGAGAATGCCACAAAAACATTCCTCAGACCATAACACTGCCACCACCAGATTGTGTACTTCCAGTAATGGT
The DNA here is from genome assembly GCA_025379985.1 of Phyllomedusa bahiana. Lineage (NCBI taxonomy): Eukaryota > Metazoa > Chordata > Amphibia > Anura > Hylidae > Phyllomedusa > Phyllomedusa bahiana. The sequence goes on along the minus strand of JAODAL010007224.1, from coordinate 108,613 downwards.
TACAGGCTGTTTGTTCTCTGATATTTCTCCTCCGACAAGCCAATGTCCATCCATCCATATCCTATGCTGTGGTCATGACGTCTGACGTTAAAAATAGGAAGTGTTCATAAAAATGTGACTCAACGGTTCTGTATATATACACATATATTAGTATAACCTATGTAGGCTACATAAACATGGTTTACATTGTCTTATTGTAATATTTTATGGCACAACTTTGCCTAGCCTTCTCAGTGTTGGCTGACATCACCGTTAGGAGCACTTCCTTCCAAATGGTGATGTCAGCCAATGGCACAGAGTGCTGTGGATAATCAGCAACTACATGCGTGACATCTTATTTGAAAGAAGACTGGAAGAAAACAGAAAACCGGTGCAGCGCCAGATCCAAAGTGAGAGGAGAGGTGAGCATAAGTGGGTTTTTTTGTTTTGTTTTTTAAATCGGCAGCAGCATCCTAACTAAAAAAAAAAATAACTTTACGACCTAGTTATTTACTTTTTTTCAGCTTTATAGAGCAGAACTTAATTTCTGTGCTTTATATTGTTGGCTTGCTGCAGTAGAGCTTTAGATTATGGTCCAAAGACTGAATCGTCTCCAACATTGAATTACTGGTGGTTTCTTACGGTCACTCTCCTTTCCAAAGAGACCTCTTGTCCACTCAACAGCCCCAATATGGCTATATGTTGTGTCTACCATCCACTATGACCCTGTTTTAATTGTCAACATTGGCCATTTAGAATTTTAGTAGTTCTAGTTTAGTAGTAGTTTAGTAGTTGCCATTTAGTCCAATGCAAAAATGTGAATTTTTACCTCAGTAAAAATTTTACATTGCATTAATAGAATGTCCCAGTGTATATTGCAATATATAATTCTTAGGTACCTCATGATATTTAAATTGTATATGATATTTTATGCTGGATCTGGATTTTACTTTGAGTTACATGCAGGTTCTGCTATTGTTTTCACCCCTGCTAAAATTGCAAGTGGTGAAAACTGCAGTGAAAATCCAGAGCAATATCTTATTTCCAAGAGGAAATTCTGCAACATGTGAATAAGATTTGTAAAATCTAATTAAATTACCTTATACGTTAACCTGCTGTGGATTGTATCTGTGCAAATCAACAGGTAAGGCTTGGTTCACATCTGCATTGGAGGTTCCTTTTGGAACCTCCGGCGCAGGGGTGAAATCCTAAGCCATGTGATCTGTTTCACAACAGACACCTCAGTGCCCAACGGACCCTATTAATCACAATGGGCCCGTTAAATTTCCACACGTCCGACATATTTTTTCCATCATTTCCAACAGAACATGCGATGGAGGTTCTGGACGAAACCTCTGATGCTTATATGAATCCAGTGTGCATTACACGAAGTGTCAGCTAAAACACTAACAAGCTCGGGTAAAGAAACTAGGAACATCACTTAAAAGAATAATCTTCCATTTTGGCCCCTATAAGCTAACAGCTAAGAGGATAAATCCTATCCATTTCAGCTTGTTAATATGATTGAAAAAGGACATTACAAGAAGTCTGATGTAAGCTATGCAATTCTGAGCCTCCATTAGAAGACATCGGGGTAATTTATATACCTTTACTACTCAATGGCTTTTCCTACAGTTATCATAAACTAAAATGGTATTTGTTGGCTGTAACCTTACAAAAAAAAAAAAAACACAAAACACCATTTTCAAAATTCCAGCATCCACAGAAATAGTCAAAATCCGTCCTTACTTCATTTTAAATCCAGAAGTCATATTAAAATCTAAATAATTTCTATACAATATAATCCATCTGTGGCGTTTCGAAGGAGAAACCTCCTTAGACGTAGCAAAGGATTCATATAAAAAACAGGGCCTTAAATACCTACAGATAGGTGACACCTCAAAGAAATTACTACATATTATTAAAGATACCATCACATAAATATGTATCAAGTACGACATAATTAATAATGATAAATAATGATATATAAACTGGATGCTGGAATTTTGAGTCTTGGAGCTTTGGACTTCTTTGTGCATCCAGGTGAGCTGACTTTTTGTCTTTTTTCTTACAAATAAATTCATACATAAATGAATACATCAGTAATGAATATAGTGAGTAGTAGAATTAGAAGCATTCTCTCCAGTCCAAGACAAAAAATCTTCCGTTGTTAAGAAATTGGGGCCACATGTATGAAAACTGTCTGGGTCTAAGACTTTCTTTGTTGCCTAAAATCAGAGCTGAGAGGGACTGACTCCTCTAGCATGCAATCAAGACACTACTTAGGCCATCACTCATGATAGGAGGTGTTGAGAAAGCATTCAGTGCCGAGATCTCTGGGAAGTGCACATGTAGGGGCCGCCGGCATCACAACAGTTTTTAAGTCATGCATGACCATAACCTAAGGTATGCTTACACTCTGTCCTCTAAATCAGCAGTTTTGAAGGAGACAAAACTTTTGAACCCCCACCCGCTTTAAGAAATACTGGTTTTATTGAGTTAATCAAAGAAAAGCAGAACAGTGGTTTAGCCAGAGCTTTTGCCTTCAAGGGAGCTCCAAAGCACCAAAGGAGTGGGCGAGACAGGACACTGGTCCATCCTCCACTATACCAGTAGAAGGATTCCACCTCAGCTGGGGCAGCCCAGCCCTCACCTTTATTGCTTCAGGATGAAGTTCTTACCAAAAAAGAGAGACTTGGCCGATACATGAAAAGTGCAGCCCCTTAAAAAAGTACTGCCTAGGGGTGACCAGCCCTCCTAGCTATGTCAGTGACCCACATGAATTTAGCTTATAAGCTCCCCTTAGTGGTAGCTGTATGAAGACAAAATTTTATAAACTAGCTAGATGTCTATGCTGTGGATTATAAACTGTGTCAGAATAATGGTGCTCCATCCCCTATAAATATACATTATAAATGCGTCAGCACAGAACTTTGGACCTGAAGCTAAGTGATGGTCAGAGGTGAACATTCACTTTCAGTGTATCACTAGCTGTGGAAGTAGCTGGGTGCAATCATGCATATATAGGAGCTTTACAGGACTTTATACATACCTGGTCAATTTTCTCGGCAACTTCACCAGAAAAAGTTGGAATTGGTCCAAAAGTCTCCAAAACACGCTTTATTCCTTCTCCATAGCGTTCACAGTAGCTTTTAAAGCCTGGAATATCAATGGACATAGACTAATTTGATTTTGGCGGACAACAATTTGTAATACAATAGTTCATGATATTTATAACCGGAAATATAAAAATGTGCAACATTAAGTAGTTAGTTGCATTAGCTGCAGAGTCACATTGAAACGCTACTTACCTACTGGAGTTGTAAGCAGGGGCAGAGCTGTAGTGGGCATAGAGGTAGCAGACGCTATTGGACCCTGGAGCCTGAGGGGGCCCAAAATCTACTTTGCCACATAAGAAGTATTATAAACCGCGCATGGTTGGTGGGGGCTATTTTATACTGTTGTACCTATGAATGTAACCAGTATCTGCTACTCCAAAGACTCCACAGAATACCGCTCCCCGCAGTCAATGGCCTGATCACTTCTGATGGTTTTAGAGAGAATCGTCTGCTGAACACTGTTTTTCTTGGTCATATAAAGAGAAGCATTGCATTTATAACAACTTGGAAATAACATTTACTTTCAGAAACCTGAATACAGCACATAGCCAACCATTTTAATAGTGCCTTATATTAATTTTTGTTCCTAAAGATGAGCTAGGTCTTATTTTCAGGTCTTTCCATGAACAAGAATTCACATTTATTGTTGGACAAAAAATATCATAATTTGTTAATATACTGTATTCATCACAAACATCAGAACCAGCCAAACTCTGAATTCAATCAAGAATTTCTTGTGACTGTATTTCCATGTACAACATTTTATGGAGCATTTACTGATCTCCGTATTAATGAACAAAAAGCAACACTTATTCAAGGTCAGTCCTGTCATCATCTTCTGGAACATCATCATTACTCTCCAAACCTGGAGTTTCAAGGTGAATTTCTTGTGACTCCATTTCTTTTAGAATCATTGGCCCCAATCTTTCGTGTCTAATAATTGCACTTTCCTTAAATGAGAACCTTTTGTCCAGGTAGCTTCCCACACAAGCTAAGACCTATCTAAATAATCTGCTAATGTATGGCGTGTGGGGAGCTATAGCAATGGCTGCCGCTAGGTCTTATTTTCAGGGGAGGCCTTCTATTTCTAAGCTTGAATAAAATTGCAATATGTCTTATTTTCGGGGGATGTATTATTTTCGGGGAAACACAGTAAAAATATACTAAAGCAACTCTGCGCACAATCCTCATGGAAACTATTTTACCAATTTTTGTACTGAGATTCTATGAAGATTTAGGTATCTTCATGGTTATAGATTCCAAATAAATGCCTTTAGTTTGTCCTTTGCTTCTTACATAGATTTACAAGAAGTAAGGGAGAATGACTGCAGAATCAGACTGCACAATCTTGTTTGTAGCCTGTTACCATAAAGACCCAGATGTTCAGAGGAGCTGCGTACACAAAACCGTAGAACTATTTTAACAAGTCTATTTGCAAAGTTGCATCATGTTTTACTTTAGCTACATTGGAATACAAAATAAAATGGTTGAAGAGGTGGACATACCCTTTATGAAACAAATCTTACAGTATAATTACCAGTCATTGTAACACACTGTTCCCATCATCAGTGCTTCTTAGTTAGACGAATGAAAAGCTCTGGAACTGGTACATGGATCACAGACCACATCAGCACTGGAATCAGTTCACACTACTATCATGTTCTGCTATTAGATGCTATTCTGCTGCAGCTCTTGCTAAAATAAAGGACAGATTCTTCTATCCTGAGCTACAGCATTATAGTCCATTCAGCACTCAGATTTCTGTCTCACCAGAGTCTAGTGCGCTCTTTGTCATGTTTATTTGGTCTCTAGGATTTAGTCCAATTTAACTTTTAGCCAAAGGTCCTGCAGGATGCACAGGACTCTTATTAGGTCACCTTTTGAACTAAGGATAATACAAGGCAGAGCAGAATGAAGTATGATGGTGAATTATTGGTCTAGAAAACAATATTTGGTCTGCACATCCCCCAAAAAATTTTGGAAAAAAATTTGCATAGGTGCACACTGGTATGGCAGTAACATACAAACACAATCCAATATCAGCAGAACACTACTAACACTAAAAAGCTATCAAAAACAACATAGGGATTTTTGGAAAATCAATTCTGCTGTTTGTACGTTACTGCCACAACAGTGTGCACCTATGCTCATTTTTTTCCAATTTTTTTTTTTTTTATTTAAAGACCAAATATTGTTTTCTAGACTGTTTGTATGGGGAAGTGACTGCCCCCTCTTTGTTTTTTTTGCCACTCCAACCACCTGCACAGGTTTTTAAATCAATGCAGAGTACCTTGTAGCTGGAATTTTCTCTCCCTGAAATGTGGAGGTCTGAATAGGCACCAAAAGAGGTAACAATAGAGTAGGTTCCAACCTATATTGAGGTCGCCTTGTTGATCGGCAGGTGGGCTTAAATAGTTTTGATCAAAAATGTGAACTAAGAACCTCAAAAATTTTCATGTTTTCTAAGTAGTAGAAATGCTTTCCCAAAATTCCTATGTTCTTTTTGAAGGATTTTTAAGCAGATTCAGTATTTAGAATCTGCAAAAATCTGACTGTAAATCATCCCTATAGACCTCAATAGAAAATCTGAGCTCGGATTTTCTGAGGTCAGATTTCAAATCCGAAATCTAACTAAAAAACTTAGAACATGTTCTATAATCCGGTTTAAAACGGTGGATTATAGTGCTGTTCAATGTAATGGGCCGGCCGAAATTCAAACACCGACCACAAAATCAGAACAAAAACACGGTAAAAAAAAACGAAAAATGATTGTAAATTACTGGTCGGATTCTATAACAGAATCCAACAGTATTTTTCAATTGCCGTATAGACATAGCCTAATACTGACATCTCTACATGTTCTCTGTGCCCAGTCAGTACGTGGTTGGATATCTATTCTGATATTCTTCTTTGACTAATCCAGTGCTGTTAACTTGATAACTTCAAGTAAGATTCACATCACATCTGGTGTTGAAATGTGGCTAGAATCTTGCAAATATGTAGACAGACATATGCAACTGTATGCCTGCAGAAAAAAATACTAGTACATAAGCCTTTAACCACAGTTTAAAAAATAAAAAAATAAACATACTAAGCATTATACATTTGGTGGAATACAGCTATATAGAAATCTACAATGAACTGCGTGTTTTTTAGTACAGTCAGGACTGTGGAATTTAGGCGTGTCCCAGCCAAAAGTGTGCAGAAGGATAATCTTCTGCCATGTTTCCCAATGAGTATGGGCATATTGTCTTACATGTTATGAGATTTTTAACAACATTGCACAACAAATGTGATGTAACTGTATGTCATTGACAGATAGGGGATCTTCTGTCAGCCACAAGTGTTGGCGTAAGGCCATGCCAAGGCGCAGAGTCTGTGGACGGCATTTACCCTTAAGCCCCTTACACAATGGATCTGCATTTAAGTGACCTCTGACGTAGCAGAAGGTCAGGACACGCAGAGTTCTTCCATGAACAGGAGGCGGGCAGAAGGTTTGATACCAGAAATAGGCAACCAAGAACGCAAGCCAAACACAGGGGACCACTAACAAATTGGCAACTAATCCAGGGGGAAGAACCTTTTAAGAGGACCTAAGTGGCTGGTCATTGGTTCCACCCTTTGGGAGGAGGCAGTGACAGGAGAGACAGACAGCTGTCATGATGGAGAATGGAGCTGCTGCACATAGTGACTCAAAGGTAAACAAGCACGGCTTGTGGGATTCTACCATTGAAAACTGCATCTGACAACATATGTGAACTAAACCTTGAGATGAAGAAGGAAGCGTAGTCTGGTTACAAGGGAAGCAGTATTCCAGGCAGTATTACATCAATTGTGAGGGGCAGTTTCTGTTTACAGCCCTTCTACAGTATGTATACACCATAAGGAAATCAGTGGAAGGCAATTTCCTCCTCCGCCGTTGGTGGCAAAAAGGCCACATGGAAGGTCTTGTTATATAACAATGACATTCAGACACTGCCGGGGTGGCCCACCAGACCCAAGCTCCCAAAGCAAGCTGTTCGGCAGGGAATGGGGAGAGGCGAGTATCTTCTTTAATTTATTTTAATCAGTCAGGATCTCTGTACCTGCCTAGCTACCTTCAGTGTGCCTACAAACCTATACCTACAGGGAGCCTCTAGTCCTAGCTACCTACTGAGGTCTTATATACCTATTTTCCTACCTAATGGGGGCCTATTTACCTATCCAGTAGGGGGAAGCAACCTATCTATTTAACGAGGGCCTATATACCTACCTGCCTAGTGGAGGCCAAGATACTTTCATTCCTAATAGGGGGCCTCTGTACCTATCTACTTAATGTGGTAACTATGGGCCACACGTATGAAAACGGTCTAGTTCTAAAACTCACTTTGTTGCCCATAGCAACCAATAAGACCGACCCTTTCATTTTTCCAGAGCACTATAGGAAATGAGAGGGGCACTCTGATTGGTTGCTATGGGCAACAAAGTGAGTTTTAGACCTAGCCAGTTTTCATACATGTGACCCTATATATCTATCTTTCTACCTAATGGGAGACCTACATACCTACCTATTGAGGACTTATAAATTTACCTACCTAACAGGGAGTTATTGGTAGGGAATAGAAATCATCATGGCAGAAGAAGTCATCATGACCAAGAGAAGTCATCTTAGAAGTCTTGGTCAGATACGAAAGAAAAGGGAAAGAGAATGACTCAGAGAAACCCCTAGACTCAACTCGTCTGGTGGGCCCTTTGCACCTTAGTCCGACACTGTGTGCAGGAGAATTGAGAGAGCAGATGGAAAAGAAGCCAGGGGAGTGTATGTACATACATATCCACATTTGTAGATGCTGCTGTAACCAGAAGACCAAGTCCAACAATAACGGTCATGGCTGATGGGAATTAGCTGTAGTTGCATATATGCCAATCTCTGCGGCAAAAACAGTCAGAACTCTGGAACACAAATGGCTGAACTGAGAAAGGACATACTGCACGGTTTTACTACACTTGTAGCTGATTTTTCCATGTATGCTTTGAGCGGTGTTTTTTTTTTTTTTTTCATAAGATCTACATTATGCAGATGGCTGCAGTACAAGAAAAAATGGGGAGACTCAATAGTCAAAATGACGTGAAAGGAGAGGCAATACAGGGGATGAAGCACACATCTATTACCGTACTTACAATACACAGGATAATGAATCTTACTCATATTTTATGGAAAGGCAGACACATTGTAAATTAGGTTTATAACACTCTGCCTTTTTATTGTGGGTGGAGGAAAGTATGTTAATCTTCATTTCTGGACATTATGACTTATAATGCAGTAGTAAAAAAAATCCTGCATAATAAGACAGAAACATACTGGCCAGATGCAAAGAATGCTAATACGAGGTCAATTGCATTGTTATAGTGAATTAGATCATTTAGCTCTAGTAAAAATGATGATCGTACCTTCTGCATTGAGATGCGCAGTTTCTAGAGGACCAAGAAAAGCATATCTCATCCCAAGCCCTTCAGATATAACCGTGTCCACATCCCTCGGAGATATCACTCCATCCTGTTTAGAAAGAAACAAGTAATACAAGATCGATCATTTTTAAGGAAGTTACATCTCCAGTACTTTTTTTTGGATTGTTAAGTAGCTAGTTTCTATCTATGGTATTATTGTGTTCTGCTGTGCTATCGACAGATTGTATTCACTTCAATCACTACAATCCATATAATTCAGGTAAATTATTTGCTTCTCTCTTTCCATTATTATTTATTTTAGAGCGCCCTCAGTTCCAGAGCGCTGTACATTCGGGTTTCATACATAACATAGTTCAAACAACAACAAGGGAGACAAATTAATAAATAACTACTGGTACAGAATTAGAGAGGTCCCTGCCCATGAGGGCTTACAGTCTACAAGGAAGGTGGGAGGAGTCTGGATAAAGGCTGGTGATTGCTTCTATTCTATTCAAGAAAATCACATGACCAATCTAATGACCCTTCTTTCAGATGGATATTTTATTCAAATATTTATTAAAAAATTGGACTCTGCTAAATATGTCTCATAATTGTAATTTGTGTAGTATCCACACACTTAATTGAATATTTGTGGGTCTTAAATCCATTGTTGATAAAGGTCCAACAGGGTCGGCAAAATATTTGGGAAGTTGTGAATTATAAATGATGAGATGAACTGTACATGAATTGTAACCTTATACCATACAAGGCTGATTAGTTGATGATGAATGGATTCTGGAGAAAAATCCTTTTTAATAAATATTTGAATATATTATCAATTTGAAGGAAGTGATGTTGAGTAAGGGCAGGTTCACATGGCGTACAGCGACTGTGTTAGTACGCGCTGGCCACCCTTGGATGTCACCTCTTTGTCTGGGCGCTCAATATGCACTGGGGGAAACGCTGCAAAATCATATCTATGATTTTGCCTTATTAGTGGGGCGTACTTCGGCGTATTGCAATGCAATTACATGCCGAAGTGCGCCCCGCAATTACGCTGTGTGTTTTAGACAGTTTCTACACACGTCGGCGCCTCGTCTGACAAAATGGGTGTGGCTTACCAGGATAGGGCCATGGTTTACTGTGTGACAATGTGCGGCAAAATATGCACCAAGATTTTGTCACAGTTAGCGGCATAAAGTAAGCCAACTTTAAAATGGTTAAACTTAGACTAAACAGTTGTAACGCGCTAGATTTATGAACACTATGATAAATGTAGCGTATTGTAAGACTGTCTAGTCTAACTATACACTGTCTAAGAGTCAGTATTGAGAAATCTTCTCCATTGTGTGTTCATTGTTGGAAGTTTTTTTATGAGAACAATAGTGGATGTGATTCCCTTTTCTATTTTTCTTGTCTGAGATTCATTTGGTGTTGCTTAACTGTGGATTGTGATAACAAGCTGCTGATAATCACCATTAGATTTTATGCATTTCCTTATTTCTATACTTGTGACACCTTCTCAATCATAACAAACACTTTTTTAATATTTACCTAACACAAAACAGTAGCAGAAGATCCTTAATGGGTTTTCCCAATCTGTAACTTCGATCTGCTCTCAGTTAATTATTTTTGAAATTAATATGGTTCATAACGCGCTACAAGCCGGCCTCAAAGAACAAGGATATATGGCCACGCTCGTGCAGTTCACACCATACATTTCAATGGGAGTATCAAATACAGCCCAGCCAAGTGAGTTTGCTCTAATCTGTATATAGAGAGCACTACATATACAAAATGAGAAGGCAGGGACTGTAAAATAAACATCCATACCTTCTCCCTGGAAAGCTGCTGACAGCTGGTTCTTTGCTCCCGCAGCTGCGCAATTAGTGTGCAGCTCTGCACTATTAAAACAGTCCTGCAGAGTTAAATGATCACCATCCAGACATACTGTATATAGTCAACCAGTGGTCGTCATCTAGTTAAACACATTTGGATGTGTTAGAAAAAGCAGCACCAAAGCTTCAAAATATAGAATTCAGCCAGGACACCCAATTATTTTTAATGCATTTGCACCACACAACCAGCCGAATTTTTTCCACCAAAAAGTGTGTGTTTTTGGTTTTTTTCCCCTTGAATTTCTCATTAAAATTGGACTCTAGAACTTTATATTGTTAGGTTATATTCATATTGTTTAGAAGTGTCTGTCCAAGAATACATCGCAGGTATCCTCCCCTTGTGCCACTCCATTAAATACAGACATTCAAGAAGAAAAAAAAAAATGTAAACCATACATTATCTCTTTTTCATTGTAAACTGTTACAATACCAGACAGAGCCCAGAAAAGTGTTATTTTGGCCTCCACTGGGATGTTACACATTGGGGTTTACTTTATGGAATAGCAAAAAAGAGCTGCTTTACTCAATACAGCAGTAAACCATAAAAAAATATTAAGCAACATGGCATGCGTCATTGGTAACTATTAGGCCGGGTTCACATGACATACGTGCAGCCATACGCCTGCTGTTTTAGAAGTACGTGCTGACTTCTGGGGGCATTTTTAGACGGCTATTTTTTGCTAACTTCCCCTGTAACTGGGGCTGATATATTACCTCCAGTAACAAGGTAAATACAACTCACTGTAGAGCTAATCTGGGTCTGTTAAGAACCAGCAGGATCTGCAACTACTGAGCTTTGGCAATCACATGACCTTCAGCACTGGGAAGAATAAAGACGGGAGGCTCATTAAGCGTTTGTACATACAACAATCTGGAAGGTAGGGATGGTAAACTGTGCCAGCCTCCATAAAATTTAAGAACCAAAAAATTATTGGTCACAGAAAATGGTATTTTAGTGAAAATTTCAAAAATTTAAATTTTTTTTTAGAGTACTAATAATAATAATATTATATGGACCTGCAGAATATAGATGACTAATAATTTATACCGAAAAGTGGACTCGATTAAAATGAAACATCTGCAAAAGTGGTAAAATTGTGTATGATCAGAACTAGTGACCAAGTCATGATGGAAATGTAGTGTAGCAAGCCTAGTTTCTAGTTTAACCCTTTATGGTCACAGCCATTTTCCGATTTTCCATTTATTCCTCCCCCCTTCCTAGAGCCATAACTTTAATTTTTCTGCCTACATGTTTTATGAGGGCTTGTTTTTTGCAAAATAAGATGTACTTTTTAAATAGAACCATTGACCATAACTTTCCCAGTACACTATGTGTGTGATGGAAAACGAAAAAAAAACACATTTTGCCATTTTTGCAGAGGTTTACTTTTTATTGTCCACTTTTCGATATAAATTATATGTGTTATCAGTATTCTGCAGGTTGATACAATTTCGGTGACACCAAATGTGTAGCGGTTTAACGGCAAGGGAGTTGGATCCACTGGACTACCGCAAGCGGTGGTACAGGCCACGCCAGGGAGCGGGGTCTAAGTGAGTCCCGGTATTCACCAGACCCCGCCACAAAACGGGATGGACTTGCTGCGGCGGGATTCCTCCAGGTCACTACCCTTGTCATGACTTGCTTGCGGAGGCAGCTGAGGTGCAGGGGGTACAAGACGTAAGGCAAACTCGTAGTCGGGGACAAGCAGGAAGATTAGGACAGGCGGCAAAGGTTCGTGGTCGGTAATTGTAGGCAAAGAGGTTCGGTACACAGCAAGACGAAACAAGGCTACAAGGACCGCTTTCTCGATAGGCAGACGCACTAAAGATCCAGCGGGGAACAACGGGAAGTGACCAGAATATATAGGGACAACGCCCGGCAATTAACCATTAAATTTCAGAGAGCCGGCGTGCGCGCACCATAGGGAACAGGAGCACACGCACCGGCAGAGCAGGGAAGAGCAGGTAAGTGTGAGGCTGGATCGTGAGTGTGCCCGCAACCCGGCATGCGCCGGGGAGGGGGGGCACAGATGCGCCCACGGCAAGCAGTTTTATGTTTTAGTACTTTAAAAAAATATTTTTCTATTTTTTTAATTTTTGCTGAAATGACATTTTCTGTGACCAATAATTTTTTTGTTTCAGTCTGAAGTGTAGTTGTAATTGGCACCATTTTGGGATACGGTACTATTGTACTGCCATATATAGGATTTTAATTCATTACATACTACATCCTGCCTATGGCAAGGTGTATTAAGTGCACAAACATGGCAGTTACGGAAGCCTGCATGAGGCGTTCGGCTGCCACATCAACTAATCATCAACACGCGATTATGTTGCAGGGGGGGCAATTATGGAGAGAAATGATGTGCAGCACTATTCCTAATTCATTTAACCACTGCAGTGTCTAAAGTGTTAACAGCAGGGATCAGAGTTATCTCCGTTCCCTGCCGTTAGCGGCAGTTCTCGGCCACTGTGTAGGAAGTGAGCTAAGAGCAGGAGTTCGCTCCATACACCGTCACACCATTCAGACATTCAAGAATGTCCAAATGTGTGAAAGGGTTAAAATTAAAGGACATTTCAACTTATGAAATTCAGGGTACATATAGATATTGCATTTTTTTTTTCCTGTAGCTGTCAATTTTAACTGATTTCCTCAATATACATACATACTTGATTTGGCTGAGTTAACAAAGGAAAGGCTGGAGTATGCTGCATCCCAGATCTTTTTTTCCCGGACATCATCTGTCTGGGGGAATCAGAAGACTCCCATATACAATAGACAGTTGGAGGGTACTACTGGAATCAGCATGTTCGGCTGACATTTCTCTAATGTGGATGGGGGCCTTTAATTTAAGTAGTCTTATTGACTGTTACAATAAACTCAATTTTGCTTAAAAAAATTAAATTTAAGCCAGGTGGTGTCAAACTCATTTTTACTGAGGGCCACATCAGCATTATGGTTGCCCTCATAGAGCCATAGGAGAGTGACTAGACTGCCTGGGTAGGGCTGTCAGAGCTGTACCACTGTTTGTGAGTTGCTGAACAGAGATGTGTGAAGGTGCGCGGTGGAGCTCTGAATCCAGGATAGCGCCTGCTCCTTGTGGTGGCACCATTGCCTCTGCCAAGCATTGGCTATATCCACTGGGAAAAATAGAGAGCCAATTCTTCTGCTCCTGGACCTTGTCCATCTCTGGTTGCCATGTCTACACTCTCGCAGGCCACATAAAATGGTACACTGGGGCAGATTCAGCCCGTGGGTCTTTAGTTTAAAACATCTGGTTCAAGCAGTTAAAAAACAAATCACATCCTGCTATACAAACAATAAAGGAAATGTGTACACAAGTGAATTTGTGTGCCTTTATCGAAGATGTAGAATACCTCAGAGCTCCTACCAGAGTCTTTATGTAGTCCCTACAGTAAGGACGATCTCCAAGTGTCATTGTGCTGAAAGCACTAGGATGATAGAACCAGGTATTACATCTTTTGTAGCACTGTTTGTTTTATAATGGCATTTACTACCTGCCTTTAGTGGGATTGATATTTTAATATTCCTATCTCAGGCATACAAACACACATAGATGCTAAGTTTATATCCAGAAAAAGAAAGTTAACTTATCTGTATTTAAAGGAATATCCTTACTCTCTGGTAAATTTGAATTGCAAGTGCTGCAAAGACACAGTATTAACCAATAAGTATTAACCAATAAGTTACTGTAAAAAATGACTGTTGACTGGATGATGAAGCATAAATAATCTTCTATTACATATCAGCATTTATCTTCTTTTACAGTTTCTCAAAGAACAGCATTGCACACACACAAAATATTACATCAAATATTACTAACTACACTGCACCAAATATTGTCTTCTGTACACATATTGTACCTGGACAAGTCTCCATGCCTCGCCAATCACTGCATACTGGAGTCGATTCAACACAAACCCATCAGTCTCTTTCATTAATTTTACAGGTGACTGGCCAATTTTCTTCATGAGAGCATACGTTCTCTCCACAGTGACTGCTTCAGTCTGTGGGTGGGGAACTAATTCAACCAAGGGAACATAATACGGTGGATTCACCTGTTAAGCAAAACAAGATAGACCAATAATTATTTCCAAAGTCATTGGGCCTTATCCATCTTAATACAGGGTCAGGTTAGAACCTCAGAGGATCCTCTGGTGGGCCCGGACAATTATTATTTATTTTAGTGTGACCTTAGTTCCAGGGTACTGTATATTCAAATGGGGGTTACATACATAAAACATAGGTCAAACAAGTACAAAGGTGACACTACATAACTAACAATTGGTACAGAGGGAGAAAGGGCCTTGCCCACAAGGACTTACAGTCTACAAGGAAGGTGGAAAGAGACAGAAGGTGAGGCGCAGACATGTTTGTGGGGTGGAGTAGTGGCGGTGGGGTTATTGTTGCCTATAGGCAAACCTGAAGAGATGGGTTTTCAGGTCGCTTTTGAGGCTAACAAAAGTGGAGGAGAGTCTGTGTTGGGGTAGTGAGTTCTAGAGTGTGGGGGAAGCACAGAGAAGTCTTAGAGATGGTTATGTGAAGAGCTGATAAAAGGAGAGCAGAGAAGGTGGTCCTGTGTGATTGCTTGAGTGATGGTATCTAGAGATTAAGGCAGAGATGTGTGGAGGGGAGAGTTTATGGAGAGCTTTGTAGGTCAGGATAACCAACTTGAACTGGATTCGCTGGGGAATGGGTAGCTAGTGTAGGGATTGGCAGAGGGGAGAGGCAGAGGAGTAGCGAGGAGATATGTTAATCAGATGGGCAGCTGAGTTAATTATGGTTTGTAGGGGAGTGAGGGGGGGGGCCACAGAGAAGGATGTTGCAGTACTCTAGGCGGGAGATCATGAGGGCATGAACAAGCATTTTTGTAGTATCAAAGTTAAGGAATAAGCGGATTCAGGATATATTTTTCAGGTGGAGGCTGCAGGCAGAGGTAAGGGCTTGAATTTGTGGTTTGAAAGACAGAGAAGAATCAAAAAGATTATCTCAAGGCAGCGGACTTGTGGAGCCGGTGAGAGTGTGGAGTGTTGACTGTGATAGCAAGATCCGGTGGGGCGACAGCGTGGGATGGTGGAAAGATGATGAATTCAGTTTTCTCCACTTTTAGTTTTAGGAGACAGGAAGAAAAGAAGGAGAATATGGACAATAGACACTCTGGGATCAGGGAGAGCAGAGAGTTAACATCCGGGCTGGGGATGTAGAGTTGGGTGTCGTCAGCATGTAGGTGGTATTGAAAGCTATGTGATGCTATTGGCTGATTCAGACCAAGAGTATAGGTAGAGACACCAACAGAGAACGGGCAGGACGAGGAGGTGGTGTGAGAGTGTAAGAAGCTGAATTTCCAATCAGTGAAGTATGAGTGCAGTGGGTCAAGGAGAAAGTTGGTGGAGAGATGAGAGAATAGTTGAAGATAGAGGTGCTGTGCACAAGAAAGTCTGCAGAGAGTTTGCTGAAGACAAGCAGACTGAGATGGATTACTGGAACCACATCCTGTGGTCTGACGAAATCAAGATATACTTATTTGGTTCAGATGGTGTCAAAAGTGTGAGGTGGCAACCAGGTGAGAAGTACAAAGACAAATGTGTCTTGTCTACTGTCAAGCACAGTGGTGGGAGTGTCATGGTTTGGGGCTGCATGAATGCTGCCAGCTGTGGGGGAGATACAGTTCATTGAGGGAACCATGAATGTCAACATGTACTGTGACATCCTGAAGCAGAGCATGATCCCCTGCCTTCAAAAACTGGGTCACGGGTAGTATTCCAACATGATAATGACCCCAAACACACCTCTAAGATGACAATTGCCTTGCAAAAGAAAATGAGGGTAAAGAGGCTAGACTTGCCAAGCATATCTCCAGACTTAAACCCTATTAAGCATCTGTGGGACATCCTCAAATGGAAGGTGGATGAGCGCAAGGTTTCTAACATCAACCAGCTCCGTGATGTCGTCATGAAGGAGAGGAAGAGGATTTCAGTGGCCGCAACCTGTGAAGCTCTAGTGAACTCCATGCCTAAGAGAGTTCAGGCAGTTCTGGAAGATAAAGGTGGCCACACAAAATATTGACACTTTGGGTACACTTTCTCCATTTTCACTTAGGGGTGTACTCACTTTTGTTGCCAGTGGTTTATACATTCATGGGTGTGTGTTGAGTTACTTTGAGGCCACACCAAATTTACACTGTTATGCAAGCTGTACACTGACTACTTTACATTGTATCAAAGTGTAATATAATCAATGTTGTCCCGTGAAAAGATATAATAAAATATTTACCAAAATGTGAGGGGTGTACTCACTTTTGTGAGATACTGTATATATTGATATACAATTTACCGTGTGATATATTTCCATTTGTGCCTCCCATACTCTTGCACTGTTCTTATTGTATTTTGGTTGTTTGTTTTTTACCTATACAATATATAATTGGGTATCTATATTTGTGTTTTAGTTTGTGAGGCTTCAGTAAGGCAACAGCAGGAACCACAAGTTAACTTTTTTTTTATTTTTCCCCATCCTGGGCACATTTTATCATAGTTCTAGCTAGGTAGACAACCCCTTTAAAGTTTGGTTATGGGGGTTACATGTTTGTATGACCATTAACAATATAAACCAGTAACCCACTGAAGAAGTTGACATCCTTCATTACCTGAAATGGCTGCGTACAGATTGTTGCACTTCGCAATTGGGTCACTGTTAATTTTGACTTGAATATAAGTGATTTGATTTGGGTTGGCCCACAGTGAATTTTGCCAGAATTTCTGAAAAAAATAATTTCTAATGAATCACTGCTACAACCCTTGCACCCACCACTGATTAAAAGTTTTCTACCTATTCTACCAGTGAGTAGATATAAAACTGTCAATCAGCGGTGAATGGCTGGGGTGAGGTGGCACCTTGTTTATACACTATAGGAATGGGATTCAGATCATCCCAAATCCAGAATATTTTGACATGTTTGGCCAAACTGCTGTTGGATCAAACAGTGACTGATCTATCCGTACAAAGCTTCTTACAGACAATTCAATCAACTGTACCATATAGAAACATTAAATTAAAATAAGACTGTGGATGTCCACCTATGCACAACATGTTTTTTTTAAATCTAAACAGGTTACATATTATTTGATAATTACTTTTATATTATGGAATTAAAGATATTAAAGGTGTATTTTTTTCTGATGCAAAGCTCCACATCTCATTTACAGACTGAAGATACCATTGTGTCTGCCAGTATTTACCACAATAGAGCCCTTCGGAACATACTGGTTCTACATTTTACTCAATTCTAACAGCATGCAGTAAATTCCTAAGCCAAAATTCAGTATTTCTTCTGCACTTTCAAAAATGTAGGAAGTGAATGGTTGCAGCACTCTGCTAAATCATTGTTTTCATAGATATTTTGGGCCCTGTTTACATTTCGGGCAGTGGCCTGGTGAGGAGCCTCTGTAACATATCCTGTCAAAGATGAAAGACAAAATAACACAGCATGTAGCACCATTTTGTCCAGTAAAATGATAAACTGAATGACAGAAACCCAACAAGCTCCAATTTAGTCAATTAGTTATGACGGGCATCACTTTAAATATAGTATGCCGTACGTTAAATCTAATAATCTTCTTGATTTTTTCAACACTTTAATGCTTTCAATTCTCAGTATCAATTGCACATACGTCACATTTAGAAACATTTAGAGGAAAAGGAACAGAAAGTGAGCTCACTCAATTTAATAAGTTCATCAATAATATAATATACATCCATTGTTGGAATTTATGATTTCTAAAACATCATACTACTTTACACTATTTGGATGCAGTTGTAAATAAAGAGGGTCCTAGATTGAGCACATCGTTGTACTCTAAGCTCACAGACCGCAACAACATCTCAAATGTTACAACACTCACATTTTTTGAAAAACAACATAATGTTTGCGATCTTCGATGGTGTGTCTTGGGAGAAATTACAGCAGGGGTTCCAGAATGGATCACTGCGCATTTACTCCAGAGAGAAGAAGTTTTTTGGATTGACCAGTTCGAGTCCCTAGTCCCAAAGGGCTTAAATGAAGACTGTAGGTGGAACTTGTTCCTCTGAAGCCCCGCTCACAGGGTAAATGATAGTGTATGGTGTAAAGATATAAAATACAAAGAAATAGTTATTAATAAAAGCTAAAGATAGGAATTAGTTATACTATATACCATACCTAGCCACAGTATTGTTTTTAGATTGTTGGCTTGACAAAAGGGGCATATTCCCCAAAATGTAGCAGGTACAAGGAGCTGAGGGTGGATAGAGCAAGACACGCTTGGAGCTACAGCGTTTTCCAAAGCTATGCAAGCTAAGAGGAGATCTGAGGCTGGACTGCTACAAAAATCGTAAGAAGTTTACTTTTACAAATGTTTCTAAATGTGATGTATATGCAATTGATAATGAGAATTGAAAGCATTAAAGTGCTGAAAAAAATCAAGAAGATTATGAGATTTAACGTACGGCATACTATATTATTGAAACTTTTAAATAAGGGACTTTGGAAAACCTGAATTGTGCCGTTATATAAAGTAACCAAAGGTGCAGATCTACACTAAAACAGAAAGGTGATATTTTTATAACTAATATATGGGCACCACTTGTATCCATCATGTGATGGATCCTACACCAGTCATTTTTGTTGATGTGTTCCTAGGAGGGAAAAGAACATTAGAAACACAAGTTCAGATCTGAACAAGTTATTCTTCATAATTAACCTACATCTCAAGAAATAGGTCATAATATATAATAAAGTATAACTTTTTCCAACAAGTTCAGGAGCAAAAACAGTGTTTTTATTGCTTGTGCCACTTGTAAAACACAAACTCGCTGGAAAAATTGTATTACTTAATACCAGTGCTTCAAGAGAATACTTGTCTAAAGATACATTAAAATTAAATGTAACAAGCAATCACAATGACTGATTGTACTATAGAACACTGGTCCGGATACAATATATTACAACCATATCCAAAATAACCAAGATGGCCATAGATAGTACATACCCACAAGTGGATACTAGTAACAAGGGCAATAATTGCCAAATACCGGATAGTGGGTGCAGATTGAACATATTGATTTTTTTGTCTTTCACTGAGGGCAAGAGGTTTCAAGCAGTCGCCCCGGCACTGAATTATCATATAGAGAAATATGGATGGTGTTGGAGTCAGAGCCAAGACCTTCTAAATAGTGGTTTACCTCCTTGGATTTAGACCATTTGTGTATTACATGTATGGCCATACATTTGGATGGTTGCCATGTAATACTAAAATTATCTTACAAAGCCAATAGCAGAGAAAAATGTATAGACAGCCACAACTTCCCCAGGAAGCTATGGAGGTTTCAGAAGCTAGACCCATGGTGATGAGCTGTTAAACATGATGGCTTCATTAATAAAAAAGTGGCCATTATGGTGAGACAACCCCTTTAAACATGGGTATTTGGCAGTATTATAGGGAGATTTGGTGGATATTTGGGTACTGTTTAAACAGTTTAAGCGTACTAGGTAAATTAATATTTCAAATGATTTAGCCTCACAGTTCCTTATTATACTGTGATACCAATGTTTCATTAGTGATCTATGATGTATACCACCAATCTTTAGTAATCTAGGAGTTTATACATTATTATTATTATACACATATTTTGTAAAACTTGTCATGCACTATTGGCAACATGTCCCATTAGGGCTGCAACATTTTTTTGGTGTATTCTGCGCAAAAAAAAGTTGACGCCCTATTCTGTATATAAATGAACTGTAGTACACCAAAAACTAGGCGCATTATACGCCAGGCACAACACATTTGAATGATTCTATAATAGACATAAAATATGCTAGCAATGATATACTATGCGTCCTATATTATGCTATGCATCTAGATTAGGTGCATCAATTATACTATGCAAGGTATACCAGACGACAGATTTTGGAGAGGTACATTCATTCAGGTGCACTATACACTCATTTAATACGCCTTAAAACTGGTGTGGCGGCGCCTC
Source organism: Phyllomedusa bahiana (assembly GCA_025379985.1). Taxonomy (NCBI): domain Eukaryota; kingdom Metazoa; phylum Chordata; class Amphibia; order Anura; family Hylidae; genus Phyllomedusa; species Phyllomedusa bahiana. The sequence continues at coordinate 88,148 of JAODAL010007224.1, read as the reverse complement.
CTTTCTGACATGTCGCCCTGTGTGATGTCTCAATAACAGTTGGTTAGTTGGTTCGCATTCTCATCTCAATCTTGCTGTAAATTTAAAAAAAAATCATTAAATGGGTTGTCAAGTAGAAAGAAAATGATTTTCCAAATAATATCTCTCCCAAGGTCAGGCACTTTTGGAGTGTATTTTTCGTGAAATTTAAAATGGATTTCCTGCTGTCCTACATCAGCTTCTTGATGACAGGAAGCTGAACACAGGAAACAACTTGTTGTAGAGTTTTGTCCAGGAGATCAGGTGAACAAAAGGATTTGCCTTTTTCCAAGACAGCCTTGAAGCCACACACATTTTGTCCTGCCTCTCAAAGCTTTTAAAAGGGTATTCCCATCATATTACTTCTGCTTAGCCAGCCTAGTCGGTGGCAGTTGTAGGAAATGTGCATTGTACTCTTCATTTCTTTCAAAGCGAGTTCCAAGTACCAAAGCACATTTGCACAGCTGTGGCCTGAACTCCCATGGAAGTGAATAGGGGAGTCGCACATGTGTGGCCCCTCTCGGTTCCCTTTGGCCAGCAGACAATGTTGCTGCTCAGTTGCAGAGAAGGGAGGCTTTATACATCATGATAACTGAAGTCATTATTGATTAATTTATTCAGTTCTCAGATAAGTATATGTTATGCAAACTTGGAATACCATTCCCTTTATTGTAGGAACATTTTAATGTATATTACATCAATAACAAGCCTTACGCTCGTTAGCCAACTCTAGACACCCAGTGTTGAGTCAGCAGAGATTAGATCCTTACCTGTTACCTAATATGGGTCAGCACTAACTAAGAAGCTCTGCTATAACACCCTGGGATGAAGCAACTCTCTGGCTTCTAGACAGAATATTAAACAAAATTATACCATTTAAATATATGTAAAAAATCACATGGATTATCTACCAAACTAGTCAAATGTGTTTGGGACTTACTGGATGTGCTATTATGCAGTTCTTGACATGCTGGAGTCCATTAAACATTTTTGTTGGTGAGAGGCAAGATGTTGAGCTGCTTATAATGGCTGAATCGTTGACATAACGATCTATGTCAGAAAAGATCTTCATCTTTAATTCCAGATTCTCTGGTACGCATTCCTAAAAACAATAAAAAATAATCACCAGAAGCGCAATTATTTTTATTAGATGAACCATCAAGCCCTGGCATGAATATTTTTCTCAGTCAGTTTCACAGTATGAACCAGAAATCTAGTGAGAAACTAAACAATGCAAATACAAACCTGGATAAACATCTTATATGACAAAATGGTGCTGAAAATGGTCGGCAAATTTAGAATCTACCAATACACAAGTTCATCCTATTCACATCCTTACCCACTTCTACTTGGCAGTCATCAAAAGAAATTATTTTCGGAGGTGCCATACCTGTAAGAATTAAAGGCGACATGTATGATTTTTGGTGCCCAGGCGCCATTTTTTGTGTGCATTAGTAGCATAGCATACGCCTGAATTTATTAACCTGTTCTACTGCGGGTCATAGATTTAGTGCTTTCTAGCTACAAAATGACACTTCTGGCTCAGGTAAACCACTTTTAAATTGATCTACCTGTTCCAGCAGTAATGTGCCTGGATTTACTGTCCTCCAGTCATAAATGTGTAGCTTCATACTGTTGTAGAGCAACACGCCTCCAGAACGCCCCCAATTTCAGGCGTGTTACAAAGTGTTTCGGGCACTTTGTACTGCGCCTAATATTGGAGTGCACCTGGTTAAAAATATAGCAAATGGGTCTGTGCCAGTTTTCGGGCTGAAAAGACGCCAGACTTTTGGAGCAGCCCCGTTCATACATGTCACCCTAAAAGTCCAGTTCTAGGTCACCTATCTTAGGGCTTACCCTGGCTTTTTTGGTGATCAATAATATTTTGTATCCTGACACCTAGGGCCACATGTATGAACCTGTTTAGGTCTAAAACTCACTTTTTTGCCCATAGGTTACTATGGGCAAAAGAGTGAGTTCTAGACTTAAACAGTTTCAAACACGTGGCCCCCAATATTGTTAGATAGATCCGATACGCTATTGTCCTATCTCCCTTTATTCAACAAACTCTCTAAAGGTTCCACAAATATTTTTTATATGACCATAGCTTCAGTTTCTACCAGGAGATTTTTACCAAAGATTTCATCTTCCTTCTTAGAAGAACACAGACTTGTGACAGATGTCGGAGATTATAATTTCCCAACCAATGGCCTGTATCATCAGGATTAATCCTTTTGATCCCCGTAAATCCTTATCTCCAACATTCTTTTCCCTAAGGCTCTAAATGGGCAGTTATAAAGTTTGAGGAACAATAGGAGAGATGACTGAGGAGACACTGGAGAAATGCCAGTATGTTTACAAGACCCCATTCACATCACAATTTCGCCTTCCATTTGCGGCATCAGTCAGGATACCATAAAAATTCATCCCGACGTATACTGTGGCAGGTCCAGGACAGAGCCATTGATTTGTATAGGGAAAAACATGGATGCTTCAGAAACATGTTCGCTAAATAGGGCAAACAGTCTAGTTAGCCATACGCCTGCTCTATACAAGTCAATGGCTCCATCACCGGGATTAATTTTTTTATGTATCCCAATAGATAACATGAACAGAAGGCAAAAACTTGATGTGACGAAGTAGGACACTATAAAGTTAATGCTGCCTGCTCTTTTTTTTTTTTTTATAGAAAAGTCCTGTAACAAAGATGATCACATGGCATCACTACTGGGAACATTGTTAATTATGCATAATCATTGGGGAAACCCAGCAACAATCATTCAATTCCATTGCCGCACCACCGCATGAGGAAAGTAGTATGACCGTGCTTATTGACATCAACCAGAGCGCTTTGTGGCAGTTCTTGGCTTTGGCTAATAAAGGAGGACTCTAAGTGCAGGAAGAAATGTAGTTTACACAAGTTAATTGCTTCTAATTCAATACATGATATTCAATTTAAAAAAAAGTAGTAAACCGTTACCTTACTGTTCTTTTCAACTCACAGCCACCCATGAAACACATTTTGCATTTCTGCACTGCTAAAGTGTGTACTAGGCAGGTATAAGAGGTTTCTTTCAAATAAGAGTAATCAGAAGTTTGAGTTTCTAAGCAAAGCCATAAAAAGGAGCCCAAAGAATAGGCCCATTGTGTCAACAAATAGTGAAAGGCAATGCCACTCAGCTCGGATCATATGAAAGCCAGAAGCAAGAAAACTCAAGGCTGCAAGAAACCCAACCAGCCTGATTATCCAGGATGCATGAATGGGCTGTTTGCTGAAAGGCCGATTTATACTGGTACAATTGTCGTGTGCTTTTGGATCACTCCAATAAAGTTTTTGTCAGGCACAAAATCATCAACCCCAATCAGGGGCACTGTGTCCTTACTGACAATGTGAACCTTGCACTTTACAGAGAACGTCACGACCTGCTGCTCAACTTCAGAAAGTTTAGACAAGACCGAGACTATTCTGGTTTCTGGGAAAGTTTATTACACAAAAGGGAATAAAATACATTACAAGACTTCTCATGAGAGATGATAGTACATAAGGAGAAATGTAAAAAGTGATGCGAGTAGCTCCACTCTGTAGACACGGATATAATATGCATTTTGCAAAACATTTGTCTGAAAAAAGGTTTATTAACTATGTGAAGACAAATATGCTAATGGCGATCTCCAGTGGAATTCTAGTGCTTTATTTGGTTTGGTCAGATTAGATTAGGACAACATAGTTGCAAGCGTACCAGTTTTTCACAACATTGTCCCACGAAGCAGATTACATAAAGGTTGGGGTTTATGAAAACTGCCTTAAAAACGACCTATGGCCTTAGTGCCTATAGAACTACAAAGCTTTGGTAGTTGAGGTGGCAATAAATGAACTCAGTTTGGTACTGAAGGACACAGCTATTTTTTTAGGCTTTTTATTTTCACATTTTAAAACCCTTACAGTAACTTATTTATTTTCCGTTGGCGTAGGAGGGCCTTTTTTGTAAATATACGGTTCACTTTTCAGTATAAATGACAAGATAACTATTCTGTGGGTCCAAAACTTGAGTTTTTTTCACCATTTTGCAGTAGATGCAGGATAAACAAGCAATAATTTTGGCATCGTGTTTTCTATTTTACGGAGTTAAACGTGCGATAAATAACGTGTAAGTTTTATTGTTTGGTATAGTTTTTCATTTTTATAACATTGCCACGGATACTAATACTTTTTAAGTTTACTTTTAAAATTGTAAATTTAAGTTATTCACTGGCAACCTAAATGCAAAATTAAACAACTTGCTAAACAGTCATCATTAAAAACGTCCTACTTTTTGGAAGCTCTGCAGTTTTTTGTAAGTCTTTTATCTAGTAGTTGGGCTGCTGAATTTCGGACAAAATATCAAAGTACTGCTCCTGCTCCCGATAGCCTCTCCATGGTCTTCTCCTTCCATCTGTCAGTATTAGTAACAGCAGCAGAGATGGTGAGGAGGTTGCACATGGCAGATAAAATTATGAAGAAGTTGGAGAGCATACAAGAAGGGCAGCTCATACAGGCTGCAGAAAATTAGCAAAGCACATAAAAGGTAGTTTGCAGTGAGAAAACCACTTAGGCTGTGCACATGTGTAAAGCAGTAAGCACCCATAGCAAACTCTAATATACAGATTTACTGAACACAGTGAGCTCATATCCAATATGAATTACTAAAAGGGACAGACCCACACATAAAAAGTCTGAAGCTAAAAAACAGTCTATAAACTAAATATTACTGTAGGTGGTCTGAAAATGAATAAAAGAACAAAAATTGAAGGCTGAAACTTAGGGCGAAATGTATGAATCCTGACAGGTCACTTTTAAATCACTTTAAGGCAGTGTAGAATGCGCCAGAATGAATGAACCTGTTCTTCTGCAGGTCATACATACAGGCACAGTCTAGTGCCACTACGACAAGTGGCACCACCTTAAACTTGGTCTGACTGTTCTAACTGTTCTGCGCCTAGGTTTGGCGTCAAAGAATCATAAATGTGTCTACTTCTTTGAATGTGGTGCGATGCCCCCAGAAAGCCCCAAATCTTTTCCGCATTAAAAAGTGTCTTTAGTGCATTACAAAGGGACTTATCGTGCCAAAGTTTGGAGTGTGCCTGTTCATAGATTCTTTTTGGCTCAAAGCACACCAGAAAACTGGGGCAGCCCCGTTCATACATGTCACCCTTCGTGGTTACCTTCAATTGCAAAATAAAATTGCATTAATGTATGCAAAACTAGTTTTTCCATGACCAAGGCATCTATAGTGATTGACTTCTGCATAGTACAGTGATTGACACTGCACATTTTAAAAGCCAGTGAGACTTTTGTGGAAGGTAATTTGATTACTTTTATAATTACCAGGAAATAGAGGAACCACTGGAGCTACTGGAATTTCAATACCAAGCATGCAAGCAAACGCAGGCTGATAATTACTTAAGTTGTCACATGCGCATTTTACATAATAACCTGCCCAACAGGTCTAAATGGCACATCCTGTGGATTAATTTATTGCAACTGGTGGCTATCATTGGCACTTACAGATAATTGCAGTTCCAATTAAAAGCTCCTATCCTTTATGCTTACATAAGCAATTAATGTTTTGCAATCCAACTGCTCGACATTACAATCAAGACATTTGCTCCCAGTACATCATTTTTTATTAAAATGAGAATTGAACTTGACACAAGAAAGGAGAAGCATTTTCCCGTAAATAAAGATTTCCCCAGTCTGTTTTATAGAGATCTGATCCTCCAAAAAAAGACAAGAAAGCAGATCGATACATCGTGTTATGCAAGCAACCCTAAGGCTATGTATACACTGCAGAGGACAAAAAACGACCTGAAAACAAATTACTAAAAATGTTCATGAAGCTGAGTTTTCTGTCCACTGCCTGTCAAAAGCAGCTGAAAAAACGTCCGTTTTTTGGAGCGTTTTTTGAAGCGTTTTTTGAAGTGTCTTTGCTCTGCTTTTTAATGTATGCACAAATTAAGCCATTGGATGTAAACTACACCCTACAGGTGGAGTTAATATGTTAAGTAGTCACTTCCTTTAGATCACTGTAGCCATTGTGAGCACATTGTCCTTTGTGTGCTGCTGCTGCGTGCTACTGCTTTATTAAATTTTGCACCAGATTCTTGCATCAAAATCCACCAAAACCCACATTATCTTTGCATACAGCAAGATAACTGTATTGGTGTCAAAATCTGTAAAAGAAAAAGGATTTTAGCGCCAAAATCCCCAAAAACGCATTATTGCGCCAAATTCCGTAAAAAAAAAAATTATTTTTAGTGTCAGAGGCGAGATCAGTTTATTGGCGCCAAAATTTTTAAAGATATTTATCTTAGTCCCCAAATCTGTCAAAAAAACGGATTCTGGTGCCGAAATCCGTAAAAAAATGTATATATTTGCGTCAAAAGCTAGATCACTTTATTAGCGCCAAAATCTTTAAAAGATACGGATTTTAGCCCCAAAAGCCATAAAAAAAAACGGATTCTTGCGCCAAAATCCGTAAAAACCGTATTTTTGACGTCAGAGGCGAGATAACGTTATTAGCGCCAAAATCTGTAAAACAAAATTATTTTAGTGCCAAAAAACATAAAAAATGGATTCTGGCGCAAAATCCATAAAAAAAAGGTATTCTGGCGCCAAAATCCGTAAAAAGCGTATTTTCAGCATCAGTAGCGAGATAACTTTATTAGCGCCAAAATATGTTTAGAAGAGGATTTTAGCATCAAAATCTGTAAAAAAAAAAAAACTGATTCTGATGCCAAAATCTGTAAAAAAAAACATATTTTTAGCGAAAAAATATGAATTGCGCAAAAATCGTTAGCGACCAAAGCGTGATCATTTTATTACAAAAGGTACAAAAAAGGACTCATCAGACACTTGTATGCAAATTTGATAAGATATTACGCCCACTATAGGTGAGACTTGGGTCTCCTGGGAGGGTTTTCATTGAAAAATCGCGGCGAAAACGCGCCAAAAAATGCGCCAAAAGACGTCCGGCGCTTTACATAGACTCCTGTAGTAAATTTTCTGCTCGGCTCTGGCGTTTTTTAGAGCATGTTGCAAAATACGACCAGTGAAAAAAACGAGCAGAAAAAAGAAGCTCAGTGTAGACAGCAGGACATTTTTACAATAGAGTCTATGGGAGATGATTACAGTCGTTTTTCCAGCGTTTTTAGAAAACGAAAAACGCTGAAAAAAACTGACGTTTTTCTGTGCAGTGTAGACAGACCTTAAGCTCTGTTATAGACGAAGAATTAAGTTAAAAAAACACACACAAACAATAACATTTGGGGGAAAAAAATTGTCTCTGACCCCAGTTACAATTCTAACCATAGGAAACATCTAGGCAAAATCTGGGGAACCCACTGAAGGTTAGGGTTAGGATTAGTCCAGCCCTAAATCTCTGGTTATGATTAAACTAACCATAACCTTGGGGTTCTCCAGATGTCCCCTAGATGTCTAGTGGTGTTCCTGTGCAATTTGGAGGCATTTGGCCGTTGAAAGTGCTTTCAAGAGGCCAGAAAACACCTGCTGATTAATTTTCCATAAATTTTAAAGGGATTTGGGCTTGGAATGCCCCGAACACAAATATTGTGAAAACTATGATCGAGTTGCTCTCGCACTGAACAGAGAGCTACATATCTGAGCACACTATTCATGACCATAAAATAAACTGAACCAACTTCAGTGAGCCTCACTACATCTACTGACACTTGAAGCTCATGCAGATAGCCATGTAAACTAAACCTTTGCATACATAATAATAATAATAATCTTTATTTATATAGCGCCAACATATTCCGCAGCACTTTACAATTTGGAGGGTGTAGGTGCAGACAAAAAAAACATACATTACACAATGAATAACTACTTACAGATGAGACACAAGGTGAGAGGGCCCTGCTCACAAGAGCTTACAATCTATTAGGATGTATGGGTGAGACGAAGGTATACGATGGTCCAGCCATGTGACATAAATATGGGGTTGTTTTATGCAGAATTCAGATGGACCTGCCACCCAGACTGTACATCTATGTACAGTTAAGTGCCAAAAATGAGTGCGCTGGCAGGTGATGGGGGATTTTTAGATAGAAGATGGTACAAAAACTGGGAATGGCGGAATTATTGATCCCTTCTCACGGTGGGAAACAATCAATGGCGTGAAACATGCTCTAGAGCAGTCGCCTATGAAACCTCTGAGATGCCAAGCACAGGAGACAGAGAGATCTTATTTAACATGTCAAAGAGCTGCAAACACAGCAGAACTGCATGCGTATGGTGTCACTCTTAGGCTATGTCCCATAATCTCCAAAAAATTGGGAATCTCGCAAGAGAACAAAGAGTGACTTTTGATCAATATATTTACTATTTTGCCATAGGCAAACTTAAACTCTATCAGTTCTCTATCTATTAAACACTAAAAAGTAACTTTTATTATATCTAACTCTTAACCTCTATACACACTATATAAAAACCTGATCTCTATCCTCATCATTTAACCCTTTTTGCTTCTGAAAGAGGGAATACTCTTAGGCTATCACACATGAAAAAACTCAGATTCTCATATTTTGATCAAAAGATGTTTAAGCTGCCCACGACTTTCAACGTGATCTCAGATAGGGCAGTCCTATGCTATCTTTACCTCTCAATAGAGCCAATCAAGGCTCTCACTGGGTCAACCGACCTCCATTATTCAGAGAGAAAAAATAAAAAACACACCCAACCTGCAAGCTGCCCTTCTTATGACAGCCTGTGAGAGTGGGCGGGTACAGAAACCCAAGATGGAGGCACCCTTTCCTCCCCATATAAGTTAAAATCAAGAGGTAAAGATAGCATAGGACTGCCCTATCTGAGATCACGTTGAAAGTCGTGGGCAGCTTAAACATCTTTTGATCAAAATATGCGAACCGAGAATCTCAGAGTTTTTTCATGTGTGATAGATAGCATAAATGCTTCTTTAGGGATTTCCACGTAATGTATTACTCTTAGGCTATGTCTCCACTAAACACTATTACGATCGTATCTTTGACGCTTTTAAAAAATTAAAAGCGCCGAAGATACGATCGTTCCTGTAGCCCCATAGACAGCAGTGGAAAAGAAAAGCTGTAGTCTCCACAGCTCGTCTTCTGGCACCGGCGTATTATACAACATGTTGTATAATATGCCACGGCTTTTAGTTTTCTTGCTATCTTCCTATACAATACTATTGTATTGGCGACGGCAAAAATACGAGAAGCGACCGTGTTTTTTGTACAGAGTGTGACGAAAACCGCAGTGCTGCATCAGAAACAAAACAGCTGCTTTCGGGACGTTTCTTGTCCGATGCAGCGGAGACATAACCTATTCATAGGAAATATCTATTGAAACAAGCCTTGTACTGTGGAGGATTTGAAGGAAAACAGCCAACAAAAAATTGCTACTATTCCACCCAATATGCTTAGGCCCGGTTCACACGGCTTATTACCGGCGTAAGTGCGGGGCCGGATTTCACCCCGCAATTACGCTGGCAGCCGTGCAGCGGGGCGGGGCGGGAGGGGGGGGGGGCGGCAGCTCCCCGGCCCCATAGACTATCACTTTCTACGGCGCATACGCACCGTAAATAATGTACATGTCACTTTCTCCCCGCCCGGCGGATTCGCCGAGCGGGTAGGCAAGACAGAATCCATAGTTCTCTATGAGAACAGTGGATTACCGTAATTAGTGGGACGGATTGGAGCCGTACTGAAGCGCAAATACGGCGCGCAGTACGGCTCCAATCCGCGCCCAAATAAGCTGTGTGAACATGGCCTTACCCATAGGTTTAGGAATATGGAGTGCCACATCACAATATGTCTGGCAGAAAACGAACATCAATTCCAACATTGCATATAAAGCAATCTATTACACAAACGCCATGGTATACAGCACTTTTTTTTTTTTTTACAACAGTTACAACAGACTATTCGGAGGCTCTTTCGAGTAAATCTCCCTGTATAATAAATTCATTCAATACGTAATCAATCTGACATACTTACTTGTTTAGACTTTCTATTTCTGTACTAGTATCAGTCTCCCACAACTGCGGTTATGGCTACCATTTGCACAGCAGTACCATGCAAAATGATTAAAGTTGCTCTATTACAGATGTCCTACATACAAATTATCTCAACTTCTTTTATGCTTTTTGATGGCTTTTGTTGTGTCCAGAGATCACATAACATGGCACTGTAAGTTATTTCTGCAAAAAAAGCTCTCATTTGGCTATGTGAATGGCTAAGTGATGGCACTTACGTGAGAAAAAAAGTTGGAGACCTCTTTAAGGGGTTGAGCATAGATCACCTTTGCATCAATAGCTAAAGCTAAAGCCAGTCTGCCAAGCTGTGGTAATATGGAAAGAAAACAGGGATGTATTTTTGGAAAATCTTGGGAGTGGTCACCATGCTTGAACTGGAATCTTATTTCATGTATACATGGCACAAGGTAACCATACAAAATTAGACAAAACTTGGTCAAACCCACAGATTTCATCAAAACTGGATGATGAATGTGAATGGAGAGCTACTCAACTCTTCTCCCAGTTGAATATGTTGAGGGAAAAAAGAATCAGGCACATTAGATTTCAACTTACCCCTCTTTGTTTATTTTTTATTTTATTCATTAATATAGCACCATTATATTTCACACCACTGTACAGAGATTGTCATTATTCTCATTGGTTCCCACCCCCCATTGGGGCTCACAGTCTAAATTCCAGATTAACCTATCAGTAGGTTTATGGAGTCTTTGGGAAACAGAGTACCCAGTGGAAACCAATGCAAAAACACGGCGGTTCCGTTTAAGACGACTTGCCTTAATCGTGGAGTGGGGACAGTCAGGGAGGGGGCTAGTGCTGATGCTGACTGACTGTTGACTTTATACGTGGGCATGTAATGCTTTAAAACGGTCGTGCAGAGTTCGCAGCAGCACAGGAGGAGAGAGCTGGCTATCAGCAGCACCCAGGCTTTCCAGGTAAAAGGCAGGGATGGCTTCCGTCCCTGTCTTCTCGATCATTGCATATACAGCTCACAACATGTTTATGTAGGTGGTGGTGGTGATTTTTTCTCTCCGCATCGAGTGCGATTTAGCCCAAAAACAGCACTGGGAGAACATAAAAACTTCTTGCAGATGTTGCCCTGGGTGGGAATTTGAACCCAAGACCCCAGTGCTGCAAGGCAACAGCTAACCACTGGGCCATAGTGCTTCCCATTGTTTCGACATGAGATACATTGCTGCCAGAAAGACCTGACACTGGATTACTCTCCTGCTTGCAACAAAGGATCCAAACAGAGAGGTGCACATGGACCCATTTTACAACCAACACCAACAGCACCCAATGAAACCGATGGACTACAATGGGTCCGTTGAGCTTTCGCCGTGGTGTTTGTTGTTTTGACAAAAACATAGCGTAAATTGCTGCACTATTTCTTCCATCATTCCTGATGGAACTTGCGACAGAAGTTCTGAATTGAACCTCCAATGCTGAAGTGAACCAGGCCTGAATGTTCAAGGCTTATGTAATATAGAACATATATACAAATGCAATGTAAACATAACACAGAAAAAAACAGAAACCATGGTGTATATTTTCACATCTTCTGTTGCTTACATGTGCCACTTAATAACACCTATATGTATATGTAGAAGGCTTAATAGATCAAGGTGGGCAGAACCTACTGCATCCATGCCAACGTAAATATATATCTGCTTAGAATAAACCAGTCAAACACCTACAAGTAACATACATAATGTACTGAGATGATAATATATCTGCCAAAAGTCTTGTTAGTCATTTGATACAGTTCCATGGAAATATATTGTTCCAGCAGGATGTTGTCAGGTATGAGGACAATATTACAGATAAACCACAATGATTATTCTAACCCTCCATCTGCTTCTCTGTTCCTCTGTCTGACATTACGTATTTCTGGATGTAATGTTCTCCCTGCTCTTTACCCTTAACCAGAGCAAGAAGGTACACTCGTAACAGGTCAGATTCCCAGAATAGTCAACAACTGGCGGCAGGAAGAACAATGATGAAGTCCAGAACGTAGCGATGGTGCTTCAATGGAATAGAGAGGATGAGATGGAGTGAGAAGTGAGAAGACAAGCTAAGATTTGACAACAGGTGTGTAACTACAGAAACCAGCCGACAAATCTACAGTATGAGACCAAAGGGTAACGGCCAAAGTCATGGCTGAATTCAGAGCCAAGGATAGAGTCCAAATAGCAACAAAAACAATAGCCAAACAAAAGATGTATCTGCAGGCAAGTAATCCTGGGCTGCTTCTTCTTTAAATAGTCTGCCAGGAAAGTCATCTGCGACTTCTGGTTACCATGACAACCTGATGCCGCCATCAGAAGGAAGTAGAGAAGAGGAAGCGGTGTCTGGTTGCCTAGGAACAGGATGTGGGCTCAGTGATGCATTAATGGTCGCTAACACAGAAATAAAATCAGTATCAAGAGTGTAGTGCAGCACTTGGCGATCTTGGTCAGTCCCACCGACTTTGAATGGAGCAGCAGTACACATGTTTCAACATTGCTCTGATCAAACAGTTTCTCACTTCACCTGTGGTCCCCAGGGTCCCCGATTTAGTGATCGTAGGGGTCCTAGGAGTGGGACGCCCAGCAATCAGACAATTATCACTTATTCTGTGAATAGATAATGATGGACATCTTGGGAAACCCTGTAAAGACATATATTCCAATGTTCTCTGGGGAAAAGCTTTATGGTACAATTATGGCAAATTTGGAAAATAAAGTTGTTTCCCCTTTTCAGACCTGTTGATCAATATATTGTACAGTCTGTGCCCATTTTTGGCTAAGAAACGATTGACGGGGCTCACCCAATATCTATATTTAAAATGTGCACATCCAGTTGTTGCTACTTTCTTGCTATCATTGTAGACACAGGACATATCATCAATATGTCTAAAAAGTTATTTATGAATCAGCCCATAAGAAACAGACCCTAGTGGCAAAAGTCAGAGTTGATATACAAAACCCAAGAAAGATATGGGAAACCAATACAAACCAGAATTCCAAAGATACACGACAAAACTCAACAGATATACCACCAAAGAAAAACGTGTATTAAAACTTAACTTTTAATTAATATAATAAGATGGGGAAAACACAATCAAATAACACAAAGGTCCTGGAGATATAGAGGGTACGGTAGATAATGGGCAACAAGCATAACCTATTAACGCCCTATAGAAACTACCGTTTCCTACCCTACAAACACAGGGCAATCGCCCCAAAAAGGGCGATCCTGTCAGGAACCTAGCCCTACAATAACCTCACCCTTACTCTAAGAATTGTAGGGTAGGAAACGGTAGTTTCTATAGGGAGTTAATAGGTTATGCTTGTTGCCCATTATCTACCGTATCTCCAGGACCTGTGTGTTTTTATTGATTGTGTTTTCCCCATCTTATTATATTAATTAAAAGTTACGTTTTAATACACGTTTTTCTTTGGTGGTATATATCAAAAGTCAGGACAGGAGGGCCTTTGACACTTTGGTGGGCTACTCTGTCTATGCCTGCACCCTGAATTAAAGGGCTTATCTTCTCTGAGAAAACCAGTCAGAAATGAGCTACTGCAGTGATCAACTGATTGTGCTTTAGGGTGCTTTCACACGGTGCGTTTTTGATGCGTTTTTTGTGCAACAATGTACTGCATTAATTGCTGTGCCTTCCTGCACCAAAAACCCACCGTGTGAAAGCACCATTAGGGAAACATTAGCCAACCAGCCACCTGCAAAGAAAATACAGAAGTACATAGGGCCACATTGCTGGATTGTACCTCTCCCAGGGGCCAAACAAAATCTATTCGCCATCTGAGACCTTTATGGCACTTCAACTGTAAACACCTTAAATGGCTGAGAGGTCTTGGTACCACTTTAGATACTGCCAGAGATTAGAATGGGGGTTCCCTGCTTGGTGCTCCAGAAAGAGGACATGAGGTGCCTATTATGTACTTTTTGGGGGTTACAGAGTTGGCTGTTTCACAACCATAACTAGAAGGAACACATACATATCTAGCCTTCTCTCCATCTATTCCTCTCTGGACCTTTTTTTTTTTTATCAGTTGAAGTTTTATGACAAGTTTTCAATGTAATACAAAGCGTGAGGAATACACTATTGAAAATAAGATTAATGTAACTTTGAAATAAAAGTATTTAAAACCGATCAAGAGTTACAGTAAATGAGTCTAAATAATTATAATACTTTGTAGTATAAGAAAGACAACATTGGGGAAGTCATTACTTTATCAAGTACTGATGGAGAAACATATAAGACATCACAAGACATAAAATAGACCGGAAACAAAAGGGGGGAGGGATTAGGTCCTGTAATGGGTAGAGGGGCTCATAAGTCAGGGTGGATTGAGGATCCAGTATGTGTCCCAGATGGATCATGTTTTGTTAAAAAGGTCAAGTCTAACGTGCAACATATTTCCCTAATTCTTTGAATTAATTCTGAAATGTCTGGAGGGAGAAATCTTTTCCATTTTTCCGAGATCAAACACCTGGCAGCGGTAAGGATATGTAGCATGAGATTGGCTTTAGGATTTTTCACTAATTAAACAAACCAGGGAATCCAGTGGACTCGTAGTATCCAGGATCTTACTGATAAAATCCTTTACTTGTGACCAGAATCGTTGTAAGATCGGGCAGTCCCAGAATATGTGGGGCAGTGAACCCACAGAGTTACCACACCTTCAACAGGTGGGCAACAACTGGGGGTTCCATTTATGCAGTATGTCGGGAGTGTATACCAGAATAGAAGGATTTATATAGATTTTCTTTGTGGGTGATGCAAGTTGAGGACCTAGCTGCTGCTTTCCAGATAACCTGCCAATAACCTTTGTGAAGCAAAGTTTCATAAGGATGAGGATCAGACAACATGAAGTATATTGTGGAAATAAGTCCTTTGTCGAGGTACTCGCTTTACGTAAGCATTCAAATTGTGTAGAAAGGGATTTTCATGGTATATCTTGTAGATATGTCATGATTGTGTCAGAAACGAAATCCCGAGATTTCAAAAAACAGTTTTTACTGGATTGCTCGTTAAGTTTGCCTAAAATAGCATGTACCGCCCCACAATGCCCACCATGGCTGTGCCTGCCAGGCCTGCGCCATCAGTTGAATGCAGCTTTCAACAGAGGAATATTTTTTCTGAAGTATGAGGACAGAGACAAAGCTGGTTTGTGTCCTGATGGCTGGGGGTTGCCCAGAGGAGCATTGGGGGCCACATATGGCCCACAAGTCATACCGTGTTTCCCCGAAAATAAGACACCCCCAAAAGTAAGACATAGCAGAGATTTTGTTGAATTCCCTGATATAAGGCACCCAGGGCCGTTCCTATACTAAACTGCACTCAGGGCGAGATGAAGAAATTTCACCCCCCCTGCAAAATAATGCGCCGTAATGCAACACAGTGCTTTACCAGATAACTGTCCTCTGTAGCCATGCAATACCCACCTGTAACCAGACAGTAGCCCCAGCAGCCATGATAGTTGCCCCTGTAGCCAGTGTCCCCCTTGTAGCCAGTGTCCCCCCTGTAGCCAGTGTCCCCCTGTAGCCAGTGCCCCCCCTGTAGCCAGTGTCCCCCCTGTAGCCAGTGTACCCCCTGTAGCCAGTGTCCCCCTGTAGCCAGTGTATCCCCCTGTAGCTAAGGATCTTTAAAATAATGAAAACTTACTTACCTTTCCAGGTTCCCCGCAGTGGCCAGGTCCCGGGAGCCGGGATTCACTGTAAGCTGCGTGACGCCATCACACCGCTTACACTCAGCTCCCGGGGTCTCCTGGGACACACGGGAGCCGAGACTGAGCATCGCAGGGGGAGTGGTGAAAGCCGTGCGCCCCCTGCGACGCTGTGTATGTATCAGCGCACTGACTGAGCGCTGATACATACAGGGGAGGAGACAGGAAGGGGAGCGAGCTGTCCTGCCTCCTCCCTGTACCGGCAGCTGCACTAAGTGTATGCAGCTGCCAGCAGAGTCAGAGGCTAACTGCGGGGCGGGTTGGGTGAGAGTAGCCTCGGTACCCTGGGCAATCGCCCGCCCCTAGGAACGGCCCTGAAGGCACCCCCCGAAAATAAGACATAGCGGAAATCATTAGAGGATTGAAGGACCTGTGAAGGGAGGTCATGTGACTGATGTCACCACAGGTCCCGAACAGCCAAAGGAGAGTAGACAGAAATGTAAGTAACAGAGGGAAGAGGGTGGAGAACAGAGCAATGACACTGACACACACGCATCTCACAGGATGGCTGATGGGGCATGTTGGGACTTCTAGTTCTACAAGTCCCAGCATGTCACATTTGCCATCCTTTGAGATAAGTCACTGCAGCTGCCATAAAATGTCCTTTACATACATATATCCTATGGTTTGTGACTCTACATACATACATACATACACACACACACACACACACACACAAACACACGTATAGCATGCTATAATTTATTCATGGAAAAATAAGACACCCCCTGAAAATAAGACATAGTGCATCTTTAGAAACAAAAAATAATATAAGACGCTGTCTTATTTTCGGGGAAACAGGGTATGTTGTGCAATCCTACCCTATTTAGCATATGGACAGGGATTATTTTCACAAGATTATATAGTGTTGCAGTTGAGATATTAGGATCGGTTTTATTTACATAGTGAGCTTTGAAAGGACACGTGCTCATCTAGTTAAACCTGTGGTCATCCATTGTTCACTCAAAGGAAGGCAACATTAAAACTTTCGTGAAGCAAATTACTCTGATCGACTGTCCACATTCCAGAGACTGAAATAAAGTACACAAAGATTGGTAAATCACTTCGCCATAACCCATTATGGGTGTCTGGTTCTGTGAATGATATGAACAGGGCCGTTCCTAGGAACGGGCGATCGCCCGGGGAGCCGAGGCTGCGCTAACCCGAGGGGGGCGCCGCCTGCCTCACCCGCCCAGAGGATCGCCCCCTCTCTGCGCGGGTGTTTTATAACAGTCGCGCAGGGCCAGCAGCTGCTGGCACAGGGAGGAAACGGGACGGATCGTTCCCCTCCTGTCTCCTCCCCTGTATCAGTGTCGCATGGGGCGCACAGCTTTCACCACGCCCCCTGCGACACTGGGATCTGCTAGGTCGGCAGCTCTGCCGCCGAGAAGTTCCCTGGGAGCTGCGTGACAGTGTAAGCAGCGTGATGACGTCATGCCGCTTACACCGCTCAGCAGCTCCGGACCGGGAAGCGTGGACCGAGGCGAGTACTTTTTTTGTTATTTTATAATTACTTACACTGGCTACAAGGGGGGCATCACTGGCTACAAGAAGAGCATCTACTGGCTACAGAGGGGCATCAACTGGCTACAGGGGGCATATTACATGGCTACCATATGAGGTGCTATAGATGGGGAGTTTGTATAGATAGGAATTGGTAGAGAAGTGCTGATAAATTGAGGAGTCTAAGATGTCTGTTTTGTTAATTTTACAGTGAAGAGTCGGGAGTAATCGTCATGGCGTCTGGGACAGATGGAAAAGAAGAAGAGAAAGAGAACACCTCTTCAGAGACGTCTCCTGTGAGTCACTAGATATAACTTTACTGTAATCATTTATATGTCTGCAGAGCCTGTGTACAGCTGGTATCCACTACTGTATGGTCGTTGTACGCCGGTAATATTGGTTGAAATATAATGGTTTGCATTCAGTAATGGTCAGTTTGTATTATTCAGTCACTATATGGTGGTGATATGTGGTCATGGTGTGGTGGTATTATTCGGTCACTGTGTGCTGGTGATATGTGGTCTTAGTGGTCTTGGGATTCTGGTTTCTGTAGCGGGCAGTGTTATTTGGTAACTGTATGACTATTATTTAGTAGTTTTATATGTAGCAGATTGTGGTAAAGCTTTTTGTATATTTTGGCTTTGGTTTATGGTGATGCAATGTGGCTCCATATGTTATGTGTATGCACTTGATAAATGGGACTTCATATATTTGCTGTAATTGCAGTTTGATATTGCATTTGTCAGATTAATATTAGCATCAATAAGGTGCAATATCACAATGACATCTAATGCAGGTGAAAAGTGCAATACTCATGATACATGTAGTCACTGTGGAGCACCTACCTTAAAATGGAGATTTAAGTAAAGGTGAAACTCAGTTTACTTTCAATGTATTGGATCTCTGTTTATCTGAGATTACATAAGGTTTATCAGGGCTGCCAGGAAGATTAGATTGGGCACCAGGAGCTTGGTTTTATACAAGGGGTGTTATCATGTCAGTAAAACTGACTGAGCTTTTGTCTTTTATCTTGGACAAATATTAGACTTTTGGTGTTGATAAATCAAACAGCTAAAACAAGATGTAAAATTTAATCTGTATTGTCCAAAAAGGTTTAAATGAAGCGAGGGGAGACATTTACTTAGGAGGTGAAGGCTCCTTATCCATTTCCATTTAATATAGGTGCTTGTAATAAAGTGTTCAAATATGTGATTAGTAGTGTAGGCAGGGCAAATGGCTCACTAACTAGGTTTTTCTGGTCATAGATGGTGAACACATGATAAATCTAGAGAATTAGATGTTAGTCTTAAAAAGTGGTTGCCTCATCAAAACAACCCTTTTCCATCTACATTCATAGGGAATATGGACTTCATTAAGAGAAAGGTGCTTAATGTTAGCCAGGGCCACTAAAAAGAAATCTAGGTAACTCCAACAGACTTACATACTTTTTTTATTGACACCGAAAGACTGTAAGTTGTATGTAATATGTATGTTTGACTATATGTTTACTTATAACAATCGGTGATTTGCACAATGAAGCTGCACAACATCCTACCCTACCCCTGATATCAGGCTGTTAACTGATGTAGTTCAGGGTTTAGAATTATGATGAACCCTGTAGCAATGGTGTAGGTTGCAAAAGTATTCATATTCCTTGAACTGTTCCTCATTTTTAAATGTTACAACCGCAAATGTAAATGTATTTAACATATTGTATGTGCAACACAAGGTAGCAAGTATTTGTTAAAGTGTAAAGAAAATGACATGTGCTTTTCCAAACTATTGCATTCTAAAAAAAAAAAACTTAAAAGTGTGCATATGTATTCAGCCCCCTGTACTATGCTACCCCTAAATAAAATGAATTGCCTTTAGAAGTTACGTAATTAGTAAATAGAGTATATCTGTAATTTACTCTCAATATAACTACAGCTGTTTTGTGAATACCTCATAGAGAACATTAGTGAACAAACAGCAACATACACACCAAGAAACACACCAGACAGCTCAGGGATAAAGTTGGGACAAACTGTATTGCAGGGTTCGGTCTCAAAAAAATATCCTAAACTCTGAACATCTCAAGGATGCTCAATCCATCATCTGCAAATGGAAGGAGTATGGCACAATTTCTAACCTATGAAGACAGGGCCACCAACCTAAACTGACAGCCCAGACAGAAAAGGAGAGCACTAATCAAAAGACCAGCCAAGAGGCCCAGGGTCACTCTGGAGGAGTTGCAGAGATTCACAGCTGTAGCGGGCAGTGTTATTTGGTAACTGCATGACTATTATTTAGTAGTGCACAGATAGTGCACTTCACAAATCTGGCCTTTATGGAAGAGTGGCAAGAAGAAAGCCCTTTTTAAAGAATTCCTGTTTTCAGTTTGCAAAAAGCTATGTAGGGGGGCACAGCAAGAATGTGCTCTGGCCAAATGTGACCAAAATTAAACTTTTTGACCTAAACACCAAACATTATGGGTGACGTCCAAAAATTGGGAGTCACCGCGGCAGATTTTAGGCGCATTTAATCAGTGTAAAGTGCGCCTGAAAGTATGATACTTTGAAAAGTCTGGTATACCTTGCATAGTAAACTTAATGTACCTAAAAAGGCACATTGCAATATCGCGGCGCATAGCATATTAGTTTTAGTGTATGTAATGCGTCTATCAAGGCGCATTGCGTTATGGAGGTGCACAGCGTATCATTACTACTATATTTAATACGCCTTTTCAGGCGCGTTACAATGTGTCGTGCCCGGCGTATAATGCACGTAGTTTTTGTATATTACAGCTCATTTGCATCAAGAATATGGCGTCAAGAGTATTTTTGGCGAAAAATAGACCAAAAAATGGCACCTGCGTATTGGGACATGTCAACCTATGTGTGGAAGAAAGCCAACACGGCACATCACCCTGAATACACCATCCCCACTCTGAAGCATGGAGGCGGCTTTGCTTCAGCAGGGACTGGAAAGCTGCTCAGAGTTGATAGGAAGTTGGATGGAGCCAAATAGAGGGCTGTCCTGGAGAAAACCTGTTAGAGGCTGCAAATGACTTGATACTGGGGTGTAGGTAGGTTCACCTTCCAGCAGGAAAACCACCCTAAACATACATACCCAAGCGGTGTCTGTGAAAGGTGCACTGTCTAAAGCTGCTAATGTATATGTTGCTTGAAGATGCAGCTGAATAATAAGCTGGACAGCTTTAGGTGGCAAAGAGTTTAATATGATGTCCAGTCATTGAGATTACATGACTTGTGACTTATAGCAGTTATGAAACACTAAAGAGGCCTCAGTTCTAATTATACTGACTGGTATTTGTACCATATGACAGGATAAAGCTTGGACCTTGCTGGACCACCAAGCTGACCCCTTACTTTATATATAAAGCAAGGTCCAAGCGCAATAGAGACGCAGACAGCCTTTTAGGTCCTCAGAGTTCTCTTCCTGCATTTACTTGGCAACAACTGCATAAAGACAGTGGTCAAACAAAACCATAAACAAAAGAACGCCAGCTCGTTCAAGCACTAACTAGTGTTTTTCCCTTACTACTATCTTATACCTGAAAACCAAGACGCTGGTTATTTCTTGGTGTAGCCTCTCAGGCCCAAACTTCTGTTATAGCAAACACACCTAGTCAGCTGATTAGCTGACTATATAGGCCAGCTAAACCCTGTCCTGGAACACTAGGAGCAGTCACCTACCCAACACTTTGACTGCTCCAAGTAAGAGCCGCTCCGGACTAAGCTGTACTAGTTGTTCAACTACATACCGCAGCTGACGAAAAATAAAGCAACATTCTACCTCACCGAGACCAGGTTTCTCAATGACGTGCAACTGTCCTCATCATATATATACGCGAGTACTCTTGGTGCAATGTATACACCACCTTTACAGTCAGGGCCTTACAATATTACTTACACACACACACACACGCAGTAATATTTGATACAATTTTGCAAGTTTTCCCACCTACAGAGAACGGAGAGGTATTTTTTATCGTAGGTACACTTCAACTGCAAGACACAAAATCTAATTTACAAAAAATCCTGAATCACATTGTATGATTTTTAAATTATTTATTTATTTGCATTTTATTGAAATAAGTATTTGATCACTTACCAACCATCAAGAATTCTGGCTCTCACAGATCTCTTAGTCTTTCATTAAGAAACCCTCCTATTCTGCATTCATTACCTGTATTAATTGCACCTGTTTTCCTTTTCTGTCTAGTGCATTTTATAGACAAATCTAGCAAACAATGTGACCTTGAAATGGAAAATTCAGTTTTAGAATAAGAAAATGTAATTTGATGAGAAAGCAATTTTCTAAACTTTTTTTTAGTTTGCTTTGCATTGCCATTTTCTGGGACAAATAGCTTTTCTATTTTTCCAGCTTAGGACCTACGTGGTAGCTGATTTTGTGTGGAGTGAGGTATAGTTTTTATTGGTATTAATCTTAAGTGAATGTGACTTTTGATCGCTTTTTATTCCTTTCTTTCTTCGGGGTAAGATAACCAAAAACCCATAATTCTAGCGTTGGGCATTTTATTTTGTTGTAGCAAACACAATTTACTATAAATAACATAATATTGTGTTAGATTGGACTTTTACAAAGTGACGATACCAATTATGTTAATTTTATATAGATTACTTTTTATATGATAAATGGGTTTTATTTATTTTTTATTTTACAAACTTTTTTTAACAGTAATTTTTAGCACCCCTAAGGGGCTTGAACAGGCAATCGCTTGTACTATATACTGCTGTACTTTCACTACTCACAAAAAGTTAGAGATATTTGGCTTTTGGTTGAAATTTCAGGATGAACATAAAATTAAGTGAATTTTTTTTTTAATGAACTAAATGAGACCATTTCTTAACTTTAGAAAGCACCTGTCCATCTGTGCAATGCTTCAGTACTTTTTGCACAACTTGCTGATCTCGAACAAGGAGCTTAATGGCAAACTTTGCAAAAGGTGTTTGATCCCTGAATCACCCAATAAATTTAGGGGATCAATTTGAATTGGGATTTAAACAGTCCTCTGCATCATGCTGTTCACAACTTGACATCAGGAGAACAAGAAAACACCTTACAATTGATCAACAATACCCTGTCATTGCGAGGCTCAAACCAGGATGCTCTCAGACGGAAGTGGCCAATGAACTTAGAGTGTCACAGAGTGTCATCAGCAGGTTGCAACAGAGATAGAGAGAGACTGAAAGGCAGAAAAGTAAACGTCCTTTGGCTACATCATATACTGATGACCGCTTCATTGTAAACAATGTCCTTTAGAATCGGTGATTAAAGCCACAAAACTCCAAGTACATTGTATCCTAGATAGCAGAAATGCTTTTTCAAAAATTCCTGTCTCTTTTGATAGTTTCTTTAGTTGATCGTGTGCTACTGTTTTTTGGAATGCGTATGTATGTTACTGCCACGCCAGTGTACACCTATGCTCCTTTTTTTTCCCAAAACGTTTTTTGGGATGTGCAAAACCATATATGGTTTCTGAAAGGGTCACATTAGACCATTTGTAACTGTTTACATCAGCCTGGTCTGCATGCCAAACAACCTGACCACACTACCAGGCACAGGCATCATCTTGGGCCATGGAGCATCTACGCTGGACAAGGGACCAGTGCTCCTCTGTGCTATGCAGTGATGAAAGTAGATTTACTGTGAGCTGAAATGATGGCCACCAACGATGCTGGAGACATCAATGAGAGCTCTTTCATCAGCCAGGCCAGGTATCGGTAAGATACCCTTGCCGGTCGTCTAGCACGCAAACTACACTGATGTAAACGGTTACAAATGTTCTGATTTGACACTTGGTTGCCTCTCACCTCCCTTAAATGTGCCTGGAGTTGTGTGGCAGTCATCATCCGGTTCCATGGGGCATCGTTTACATTGAAGCGGTCAGTGTGTGATATAGCCAAAGGACGTCCACTTCTTTGTCTTTCTGTGACTCATCAGCAGGATGCAACAGTGATACAGAAAGACTGGATGACACTCTGACAATCTAAGCTCAGTGGCTACTTCTGTCTGACAGCATCCTGCTTGTAGCTTCGAGGTACTGTAATTGATCAATTGTAAGGTGTTGTCTTGGTCTCACAATGTACAAATGGGAGCAGCCTGATGAGGAGGATTGTTTAAATCCCAATTCAAATTGATCCCTTCAATTTATTGGGTGATTCAGAGATCAAACACCTGTTGTGAATTTTGCCTTAAGTTTCTTGTTCGAGATTAGCAAGTTGGGCAAAAGGTACTGAAACACTGAACAGTTATACGTGTGTATTCTAAAGTTAACAGATGGTCTCATTTAGTTCATTAAAAAAAACTTCAATAAATTTTATGTTCATCCCAAAATTTCAGCCAACAGCCAATTATCCCTAACTTTTTCTGAGTAGTGTATGTACTACACAGCGTTGTGCACTAAGCCACGTCCATTTCCTGCTAAGCCATGCCCCTCTTACTGAGGTAAAGAATCTTTTGTCAGACAAAACACAGAAGTATCTAGAAAAGGTCTAAAAACACAAAATAAATGTGGTGCAAAGTATGTGTGTCCATTTTTTAATAAAATTGCACGCTACTATAACCCCTTTACTAAAAAAGCCCTCTCTGGACCCGTCCTGCGCTACTAACTACCGACCAGTCTCTAACCTTCCCTTTATCTCTAAGCTCCTGGATCGCTTGGTCTATTCTCGCCTAATCCGCTATCTCTCTACTAACTCTCTTCTTGACCCTCTGCAATCAGGTTTCCGCACCATACACTCCACTGAAACTGCTCTAGCAAAAGTTTCAAATGACCTCCACACTGCTAAATCTCAGGGTAACTACTCATTGTTGCTTCTTCTGGATCTCTCTGCAGCGTTTGACACTGTTGATCAACACCTCCTCCTCAACATGCTCAGTTCCATTGGCCTCCATGACACCGCTCTCTCTTGGTTCTCATCTTCCCTCTCTAACCGCTTCTTCAGTGTCTCATTTTCCGGTTCTACCTCCTCTCCTCTTCCTCTTGCTGTTGGGGTTCCACAGGGATCCGTTCTTGGTCCTCTCCTCTTTTCAATCTACACAGCCCCCATTGGACAAACCATCAGCAGATTCTGCTTCCAGTACCATCTCTACGCTGATGACACTCAACTATACACTTCCTCCCATGACATCACTCCTGCCCTGCTACAAAACACCAGTGACTGTCTGTCCGCTGTCTCTGACATCATGTCCTCCCTGTATCTTAAACTAAACCTCACCATAACTGAACTTCTAGTCATCCCACCATCTACTAACCGACCTCACCCTGCTATCTCTTTGTGTGTGTGTGGCACCACCATTTCTCCTAGGCAGCAGGCCCGCTGTCTTGGGGTTATACTAGACTCGGATCTGTCCTTCACCCCATATATCCAATCCCTTGCTCGATCCTGTCACCTGCACCTCAAGAACATCTCCAGAATCCGTCCTTTTCTCACTGTGGAAACAACTCAAACTCTAATTGTTGCTCTTATTCTTTCTCGTCTTGACTACTGTAACTCCCTGCTTATTGGTCTCCCTCTCTGCAAACTCTCCCCTCTCCAATCTGTCCTGAATGCAGCAGCCAGGCTTGTCTTTCTTTCCAGCCGCTATACTGATGCCTCTACCCTGTGTCAGTCTACCTATTCAGTACAGAATACAACATAAACTAATCACTCTCCCCCATAAAGCTCTCCACAGCGCTGCACCCCCCTACATCTCCTTCCTCATCTCTGTTTACCAATCTACCCGCTCTCTCCGCTCTGCTACTGATCTAAGATTACACACCTCACTCATCCGAACCTCTCATGCACGTCTACAAGATTTCGCACGTATTGCACCAGTTCTCTGGAACAGGTTACCCCATGTGATCAGGCACACTCACCACAACCCTCACAGTTTTAAGGGCGTTCTGAAAACACATCTTCTTAGACAAGCCTATCAAGATCCCTAATTAACCCCCCAAATTCTGTCACACATTCATCACTTCCTTAACTTTGGCACCCACAGGCACTTATCTGTATATAGATGTATGGTTGGGATGGCAGGTTCATTGACTTTTTATGTATATTCCCCCATATTTATGTAACATGGCTGGACCATTGTAAACCAAGCACTTGTCACCCTTTGTTTCACCCATACACCCTAATAGATTGTAAGCTCTTGCGAGCAGGGCCCTCACACCGCGTGTCTCATTTGTACGTAGCTTTTTTATAATGTAATGTCTGGTTTGTCTGTGCTTATTCCCTCTATATTGTAAAGTACTGCAGAATATGTTGGCGCTATACACTCACCGGCCACTTTATTAGGTACACCATGCTAGTAACGGGTTGGACCCCCTTTTGCCTTCAGAACTGCCTCAATTCTTCGTGGCATAGATTCCACAAGGTGTTGCAACGATGCTCAATTGGTACCAAGGGGCCCAAAGAGTGTCAAGAAAATATTCCCCACACCATGACACCACCACCACCAGCCTGAACTGTTGATACAAGGCAGGATGGATCCATGCTTTCATGTTGTTGACACCAAATTCTGACCCTACCATCCGAATGTCGCAGCAGAAATCGAGACTCATCAGACCAGGCAACGTTTTTTCAATCTTCTACTGTCCAATTTCGATGAGCTTGGGCAAATTGGAGCCTCAGTTTCCTGTTCTTAGCTGAATGGAGTGGCACCCGGTGTGGTCTTCTGCTGCTGTAGCCCATCTGCCTCAAAGTTCGCCGTACTGTGCGTTCAGAGATGCTCTTCTGCCTACCTTGGTTGTAACGGGTGGCTATTTGAGTCACTGTTGCCTTTCTATCAGCTCGAACCAGTCTGCCCATTCTCCTTTGACCTCTGGCATCAACAAGGCATTTCCGCCCACAGGACTGCCGCTCACTGGATGTTTTTTCTTTTTCGGACCATTCTCTGTAAACTCTAGAGATGGTTGTGCGTGAAAATCCCAGGAGATCAGCAGTTTCTGAAATACTCAGACCAGCCCTTCTGGCACCAACAACCATGCCACGTTCAAAGGCACTCAAATCACCTTTCTTCCCCATACTGATGCTCGGTTTGAACTGCAGGAGATTGTCTTGACCATGTCTACATGCCTAAATGCACTGAGTTGCCGCCATGTGATTGGCTGATTAGAAATTTAGTGTTAACGAGCAGTTGGACAGGTGTACCTAATAAAGTGGCTGGTGAGTGTATAAATAATATTATTATTATTACAAGAATGCTGGAACAATTGCCATAATAAATGTGCCTCATGTGTTGTGCTATTCCTCTGTTAATTTCTAGAATGTATTAATCAGTCAGTTAGCTGTGTATTTTAAAGAGTTGCGTCCCTGCACACACTCAGGCACGTACTGTATATCAAGGCATTTGCTCCAGAATTCTGGCCTAACTTACTCCATAAATGTTGTGCTTTACACCACATTTCTGAGATGTGTTAGGGCATGTTCAATACATTTTTGGATACATTTTCGATCCGAAAAACATATTTACAAAAGTGTTGCGTAAAACGCATCCAACACTCATCCAACATGATGTTTGGATGCATTTTTGCTGAAGTAGAAACGCACCCTATAATTTTAAATAGGGCGTCTGCTGCGTCAAACGGATCATGAATTGACATGACAATTGTTTGAAAAGTTCCGAACGACACATCAGAAAGACGCATGTAAACACGCATCCGCGATCACTCGTCTGAACGCCAATGCGTGTTTTACATTAAAAGCAATGTACCATAACACTGCTCATTGTTAGATGCATGTTTGGGTAAGATTAGGGTCCGAAACACAGACCCAAGTACGCATCTAAGAACACATTCAAAAACGTATTGAACACACCGTGTGAACATACATTTAGAAGTGTTCTAGACACTTCTGTGCCTCGTCTGACAAAAGAGGTATGACCTTAGTAAATGGGGAGTGGCTTTGTGGAAGGGGCATGGCTTACCATGTTTTAAAATTCTGAGGCAGTTAGTGGCATAAAGGAAGCCAACTTACAAAATGGTGTAAAGTCAGACCAGACAGTAATAACCTGCGCCAGATTTATCAACACTATTATAGATGTGACGCATTGTAAGACTGTCTAGTCTAACTTTTCACTGTCTAAGAGTTAGACTATTGATAAATCTGCCCCACTGATTGTCTGCACTGAATTGTCAGACTGTGTAGGGACACATGCAATTTGCTAATGAATTTCAAGCAGGACTAACAATGGACTAACCTCTTGAGAAAGCTGGCGGCGAAACGCACGTCGAAGCTAATACCCTCCTTGGTGACATATCCACCACTTTGGTAATGAATTGAAATATAGGTTTTTGTATTTTTATCAAAAAAAATTTTTCTTGGTTTGGTGCATTTTTGTATTTTTGATCACTTGATCTGTTATGTGTATATTTATTATGCATCTGTAACGGACTTGGTAGTGGATCCGCTGGACCACCGCAAGCGATGGTGTAAGCCACGCCAGGGAGCAGAGTCTAAGTAGGTCCCGGTTTTCACCAGAGCCCACCGCAAAGCGGGATGGACTTGCTGCGGCGGGAGTCTACCAGGTCGCTACCCCTGACGTGACTTGCTTGCGGTGGCAGCCAAGGGTGAGCGTGGTACAGAATCGTGAGGCGTAGTCGGGCACAGGCGGCAAGGTCAGGGCAGGCGGCAAAGGTTCGGAGTCGGTAAACGTAGGCAGAGGTCAGAATACACGGCAAGACAGTAAACACTCAGGAACGCTTTCTCTTGGGCGCGAGGCAACAAAGATCCAGCAGGGAAGTAACGTGGATTCCAAAACTATATAGGGTCAGCGCCTGGCAATTAACCAATTACCGACACATTGACCCTTTATATTTACAAGAACGGGCGCGCGCTAGGGGGCTCGCACGTGCATTCCAGCCGACAGGGGAAGAGAGACACATGAGCGAGGTCAGGTGAGTCGATGGGACGGGTGCGAGCACGGCCAGCAGCACGGTCCGTGGCGCCACCCGTTCCCGCCGGGCGCCCTCAGGGAGGGACATGGGTACACCCGCGGTCTGAGGAGCGGGACACGGCGCGACCCGTTACAGTACACCCCCTCCCTTAGACCTCCCCTCCTTTTTAGGCTGTAAAAACCTCTGGATGAGATCATCATTCAGGATGTTAGATTATGGCTCCCAGGATCTCTCCTCGGGTCCGAAGCCCTTCCAATCCATGAGGAAGAAAAGCTTCCCTCTGACCGTCTTCATGGCCAGGATGTCCTTTACTTCATGACGTCAGCGGACTCGGCTACTGGGGAAGGCGATACATTCTTCTGAGAGAACCGGTTTAGAACCAGCGGCTTAAGGAGGGAGACATGGAACGAGTTTTGGATCCGGAGAGAAGGAGGCAAACAGAGATTGTACGTCACCGGGTTCAGCTGCCGAAACACCTTGAAGGGACCCAGGAAGCAAGGACCCAATTTAAAACTCGGAACCTTCAGGCGCACGTACCGCGAGGAAAGCCAAACTTTGCCCCCTGGGAGGAACGTCGGAGCAGGTCTTCTCCTCTTGTCTGCCTGAGATTTCATACGGGCAGAGGCCCGAAGTAGGGAACGTCGAGTCTCTTGCCAGATGGCCTTGATATCCCGAACTTGGTCATTGACAGCGGTCACTTCTGAATCAGTGGGCAGGGGAAGGGGAGGGGGGTGCGGGTGGTGGCCATAGACCACAAAAAATGGAGAGACACCGGCTGCTTCCGAGTCACGATGGTTATAAGAGAACTCGGCCCAGGGGAGCAGCTCGGCCCAGTTGTCCTGACGTCCGGATACAAAATGACGCAGGTACTCTCCCAGAATCTGGTTCACCTGCTCCACCTGCCCATTGGACTGAGGGTGATAGGCCGATGAAAAGTCCAATTTGACTTGCAGACGGGAGCACAGTGCACGCCAAAATCGGGATACAAATTGAACGCCTCGATCGGAGACGATGTGTGAGGGTAATCCATGTAGCTGGAAAATATGCTGGAAGAAATTACCGGCCAATTGTGGAGCAGATGGCAGACCGGGAAGAGTTATAAAGTGAGACATCTTTGAGAACCGGTCCGTAACCACCCAGATGACAGAATTCCCAGAAGAAACCGGTAGGTCCATGATGAAATCCATGGCTATGTGTGTCCAGGGGATTTCTGGCACGGGCAGCGGATGTAAGAGACCTGCGGGCCTGCGACGTGGGACTTTGTTCCGAGCACACGTGACACAGGAGAGAGTGAAGTCCTCGACTTCTTGTGCCAGAGTCGGCCACCAGTAGTGCCCTGAGATCAGAGCGTAGGACTTCCGTACTCCGGGATGGCCAGCCAAGAGGGAGCTATGCCCCCACTCCAGAATCTTTTTCCTGAGTGCCGGCGGCACGTAAGTCTTGCCCGTAGGAACGTTTTGAAGATCTGCGGGGGCCACGTGAACCAACCGTTCGGGAGAAATAATGTGCTGTGACACGGGTTCTTCACCAACCACATCTGAGGCACGGGATAGGGCATCAGCCTTGATGTTTTTCTTAGCAGGCTGGAAGTGAATGCGAAAGTCAAAACAAGAGAAAAAAAAGAGAGACCACCGGGCTTGGCGAGGGTTCAGACGCTGGGCCGTCTGAAGGTACAGTAGATTTTTGTGATCCGTGAAGATGTCAATTGGGTGACGCGCCCCCTCCAGCAGATGTCGCCATTTCTCCAGGGCTAACTTGATAGCCAAGAGCTCCTGATCCCCAATGCCATAGTTCCGCTCCGCCAGCGAAAAGGTCTGAAGATCAGGGGAGAAAATCAGGATGTCATCTAGATACACTATGACGCAGGTGTACAAAAATCCCGGAAGACATCATTGATGAATTCTTGGCACATAGCTGAAGCGTTACAGAGCCCAAAGGGCATCACGAGATATTCGAAATGTCCATCTCGGGTATTAAAAGCTGTCTTCCACTCATCTCCCTCCTGAATTCTGATGAGGTTATAGGCTCCTTGCAGGTCCAACTTGGAGAACACCTTAGCCCCCTTGAGGCAGTCAAAAAGCTCCGGGATCAGTGGGAGAGGGTAGCGGTTTTTCACGGTGATCTTATTTAGTCCCCGGTAGTCAATACACGGACTACCGGGGATCCCTCCGATCCATCTTTCTTATCCTCGAAGAAGGACCCGGCTCCGGGTGGGGAAGAGGGTTTGCGAATGAACCCTTTCTGCAGGTTCTCTTGTATATAGGCCGACATGGCCTGAGTCTCCGGAACGGACAGCGGATAGACCCTTCCCCGGGGAGGACTAGTTCCAGGGAGGAGGTCAATTGGGCAGTCGTAAGGCCGATGTTGAGGCAGCGTATCGGCCTCCTTCTCGGAGAACACGTCCCCAAAATCCTGGTACTCTACAGGCAGGCCTGGCAAAGGCTTGGTGGGTGGCTGTGGAGAAGTGGTAGGCACCGGGTGTGGTACCTCCAAACAGAGGTTCTGGCATTCTGGTCCCCAACACAGGACCTCGCCTGTCTTCCAGTCGAGCGTAGGGGCGTGACGTTGCAGCCAGGGAAGCCCCAAAAGGATCACCGAGGAAGCACGGGACAGAACGTGGAACATGATCTTCTCCTTGTGTAGAGCCCCCACACGGAGGGTCACTGGCCGGGTTATGTACTGGATGGGATCAGTAAGGAGCTCCCCGCTGACCGAAGAAATAAGCAGAAGCTTCTCCAAACGGACTACTGGCACGCGGTATCGGGTTACCAAGGAGGCATGGATGAAGTTCCCGGCTGACCCAGAGTCCAGGAAGGCAGAACTCCGGAACGATAGACCAGCATCAGATGTCACTTCCACTGGCATCATCAAACGTGGAGAGGAGGGACAGCACCTAGGGACGCCTCTCCTACGGCACCTAGGTGTGAGCGTTTCCCGCACGCTGGGGACGTAGCGGACAGCTTCTGCGGAAATGGTCCGGGCTGGCGCAGTAGAGACATAGGTTCTCTGCTAGACGGCGGGTCAGCTCCTGCTCCGATAAATGGGCCCGGTCCACCTGCATGGGTTCCACATCGGAGGCTTGAGGTGGTGACAATGGAGAACGCTGGAATACCGGAGCCAGGCGGAACAGCCGACGGGGGCGTGCAGAGTCTCTCTCTTGGTGGAGCTCTTCCTGCCTTTCAGCGAACCTTACATCGATGCGGGTGGCCAGGTGAATTAATTCGCTCAGGGAGAACGGGAGGTCTCTTGCTGCCAAAGTGTCTTTTACCCTGATGGACAGACCCTTTTTGAAAGTGGCGCAGAGAGCGGCGTCAGCTCTGAAGCCAGGGTACGAAATTGGACCGCATGGTCTCCCACGGAGGAGTCACCTTGACCAAGGCTCAAGAGCGCGGTCTCTGCAGAGATGCACGTGCCGGCTCCTCGAAGACGGTGCGGAATTCATGGAGGAAGCTCTGTAGATCCGCGGTCACAGGGTCATTCCTGTCCCAGAGTGGGGTCGCCCAAGCCAGAGCCTTCCCGGACAGCAGACTCACCACGAAGGCCACCTTAGACCTCTCCGAGGGAAACTGATCCGCCATCAGTTCCACGTGCATAGAGCACTGGGTAATAAAACCCCGGCAGAGCTTGGGATCCCCGGCAAAGCTGGAGGGTAAAGGAAGCCGGAGCTTGGGTCCCACGGTGGCCAAAGGAACGGCAGGTGTAGACGGAGCCACAGACGGAGACGGTTGCTGTTGCTGGGACACTAGGAGCTGACGCATCATGGGGGAGAGCTGGCCCAATTGCTGCGCCTGTTGAGCGATTTGCTGCGACTGTTGGGCAACAATCGTCGTAAGATCCGCGATGCTAGGCAGAGGCACCTTGGCGGGATCCATGGCTGGATCTTACTGTAACGGACTTGGTAGTGGATCCGCTGGACCACCGCAAGCGATGGTGTAAGCCACGCCAGGGAGCGGAATCTAAGTAGGTCCCGGTTTTCACCAGAGCCCGCCGCAAAGCGGGATGGACTTGCTGCGGCGGGAGTCTACCAGGTCGCTACCCCTGACGTGACTTGCTTGCAGTGGCAGCCAAGGGTGAACGTGGTACAGAATCGTGAGGCGTAGTCGGGGACAGGTGGCAAGGTCAGGGCAGGCGGCAATGGTTCGGAGTCGGAAACCTAGGCAGAGGTCAGAATACACGGCAAGACAGTAAACACTCAGGAACGCTTTCTGTAGGGCGCGAGGCAACAAATATCCAGCAGGGAAGTGACGTGGATTCCAAAACTATATAGGGTCAGCGCCCGGCAATTAACCAATTACCGGCGCACTGTCCCTTTAAATTTACAAGAACAGGGCGCGCTAGTGGGCGCACACATGAATTCCGGACGACAGGGGAAGAGAGACACAGGAGCGAGGTCAGGTGAGTGGATGGGACGGGTGCGAGCATGGCCAGCAGCACGGTCCGTGGTGCCACCCGTCCCCGCCGGGCGCCCGCAGGGAGGGTCACGGGTACGCCCGCGGTCCGAGGACCGGGACGCGGCCTGTTACAGCATCTTTCCAACTTACTGTTTGTTAACTTTGGGTTGTGTCACTAATATTTGTATTGGGGGGTATTTTGTGTTTTTAAATGTTTTTAAGGTTGTTTCAGTTGTGATAGCTGAATTTTTTGTATTTATAATGTATTTTTTGGAATAAAAATCTTTATATGGTAATTATTGGCGAGTCATTATGCTTCATATTGGTACATAACAATGGAACCTGTCTACTCTATAATCGATTATTGTATTTAATTTCTTAGTGATAATTTCTTCATAATAATCTTTACTTTTATAGAACTGAAATATTCAGCAGCACTTTACAATGCAGAGGATACAATCAGACAGTACATAGCAACAAATATATTAACATATCAAACAAGGGGTGTAAGGTCCGTGCTTGCAAGAACTTAGAATCTACATGGAAAAAAGAGGTGAAACAAAAAGGTAAGAAGCGCTTAATTTGTAAAATTGTCCAGCCATGTTCATAAATAGAGGGTAGTACACTGAAAACTGGATGAACAAGTCAGCCAGACAGTATCTGTATGTACATCAAGTGCATGGAGTGTGAGGGATAGAGTTGATTGAAGAAGGGGGTTGTAAAAGAAAGGAAGACTTATTAGGGATGGTAGTAGGCCTGCCTCAGAAGATATAATGTTCAGACACTTAAAACTATGAATGATCTGGTATCAGAAAACTGGTATGACACCGTGGACAGCTTTATACACAAGAGTGATGGGTTAAACTATATTCTTTAGTGAATAGGCAACCAGTACAGTGACTGGCATACTTTCTCTTTAACGGTTGTAATAGGAGAACAATTATTGTACACTGTTCCACAATATATTCCTATTGCAAAAAAGTTCAAGAAATCGCGCCCCCTAGTCGTCAAGTAAAAATTAGACGTTTAAAAAAAACACCCCTCTTTTGCCACTTTAGAAGAAGTTAAACATAATTTGTATTGTGGTGTCAGTCGGACCTTCTAAAATATAACATTCTTCATCCCAATTATTTTTTTGTTTACATTGCATCCTTAAAAAATTGGAATAAAAAGTGATCAAAAAGGGTATTCCACACTGGTACCACAAAATTCTACACTTCAGCCTCCAAAAAAGTGCCCTCACTGAGATCCATAAACAAAAAAATTAAAAAAAAAGTTATTGGTGTCTGTGAAAATGGTGCTGCAACAAATTTAAAAATGAGAAAGTTTCCTTTTTTTTAAAAAAAATAAATAAAAGTACTAAGCTGTAACGAAAACGGTACAAACTTGTTACAGCCAGGGTTGTACCATTCTGCAGAAAAAACATATCATTGAAACCACACAGTGAACGCCATAAAAATAAACTCCATCCACCCTCCAATAAAATGTATTATGCAATTTGTTTGTTCTTTCCATGTACTAACCCACAAAGAATTCTTTCTTGTATTCCCAGTCCATACTGTTGGTGCATAGATGGTACCAAGTTCTTGCATAGATGGTACCATAAGCAAAAATGATCTACTTTCTCCAACATTACGGTAAAATAGTACCATAAAGAAGTACAAATTATCCCACAACAAGCCCTCATATGTTTGTGTAGATGGTAAAATAAAAAAAGTTATGGTTCTTGGAAGGCGGCCATCGTGTATACAGAAGGGGTTAAGCTACCGTACTTTTTATTAAAAAAAAAAAAAGCATAATGCAAAATATTATCACAATGTCTTCATTAGAAATACTTGTTCTTCAGGGCTGAACAATAAGAATCATGTTACTCTTTGTGCGACTATCAAATGACACAGAATCTTATCTTGCACCATTTTTTATCTAAAGACAATGAAAGCTGGAACACCTGGTCAGATCGTCATACTCTGCATTCCCAACCATTAAAGAAATACCTTGCATCATATATGTATTTTTAAAAACAATTCTACAGTATCAGGAAGTTTAAATTGTGCTTTAGGCAAGGTCACCACTACATTTATGAAACATCGACAATAAAACCTACCCATTCATTGTCTCCTGAAGACAATCCTTTTTGAAACTGAAGCCGCCCCACTGATCAGTCGATCACTGCATGTCCAGCCTCAGAAACCCCCAAGCCCGTATAGGGCGTATTGAAAAAGAATGTGTCAGCGAGACCCATTTGAACCCCTACTGTATGGATTATACTCCCTCCCCTCACAGCTATCCTCTGGAAAGAACACCACCCTATGGGTCGAGCATAAATCGGGCAAGGGGGTGATTGAATGTAGAGAACGTGTCTATTTTATACTTCATTCAAAGCATATATGCCACGTAAAAAACCAAAGCACTTATCACTGCGTGCATAAAACTCACATGCAGAAGTTTCCAATGGAGGTCAATGATGATTGCAAAAATGGTCCCATTACACATGTACCTTTTTGACATGTGTTTTTCGCTTTTTTATGTGGATTAAAAAAAAAATCACACCTTAAAAATGCAAGACAAACACATATGTAAAATGGTTATTTTTCAGCATCATTTCTGTGCTGTGTGAATCAAGGCTTTCCCTGCACAGTGAATCAGTACGGTTTATAACTGAATATTTTACTTTAATCGTTTAAAAAAAAAAAAAAAAAAAACACAGGTAAAGACCTAACAAAAATCAGAGCAAAAGTCAATTTTTGGGGGCCCATTTTCCTCATAGAATAAAATCTATTTTACATATTGTACATTCTCAGTTTCTAGAAAATCAACACTCTACTGAAAGCAAGAATTTTACAGAGAAAATGAACAAAAAAAAATGTTGAAAAAAGCTCCAAAAAACTTAGGTTTAATTGAATGCAAAGGGGAAACAACTTTACTGGTCTTTTTAGCCAAAATGTTATCTAGAGATTAATATGTATTTAAGGGACCTACATTACACACCAATTATACTTAATATCTACAAGGACAGTTTTTAAACATTGAATGCACGTATTAAGGTATTAAAGGGTATTCATGCACTGGAAAATAATTTGAAAAGTGTTTCTTCATTAAACAACAAGACATCAATTTTCCAAGAATGCAATATCTGGACTGTAAAACATCTCTGCAGCTAAAAGTATAATTGCCAAACTATTGCTACTGCTCTAACTTCTAATTTACTAATGCATGACCATTTTTACATTTGAATTAAAAATCGCCATTAAACTGACCATAATCATTGCATAGTTGTCCGCCAAAAACATTTAGGTTGCATTTACACATTTCAACCCAATACATTTTTTTACTGCAATTTTACAAAATTACTTTAAAATTATGTGAAAACACCCTTATAAAGAGTGAAATATTACCAGTTAAGAACTGGCATGTGATACGAGAAATGGTAATGGGCTTTAAATCCACTCCATGGTAAATACATGTCACAGACTTAAAGCCCTTGCTCCTTTATTTGAGCAAGTTAGGTGTCTAGTTGTCGGAGACAATGTGACAAGGACTTCCATTTTCGCTGTTTCACCATACGCTATACCCAATATAGTCAATAAAGGCCTTCATCTGTGCCAATAGGTATATCTGGTCCTGCTTATGTTGATCAAAGAGGACATCAGTGATTCAAATAATCACAAAAAAAACAAAAATGTGAAACTTGTACAAAAAGAAAAAAAGGTAAAAATTTAAGAAAGAAGAAAAAAGGTAAGTAATAAGGGAAAAAGATAAATAAAGGAGTAAAAGGAATGGTCAGAGTTCCTGAGGCTAGGAATATGTAGTTTTTATATTGAAACCATGTACTGTAATCAAGGAGCCCAAACTTTAACAAAACATTTCTACTGGTTGACAGGAGAGTATCTAACCTTTCAAGGGGTATTCTCATCTCGGACATTAGGGTCTGATAGACAAGGATTACTTTAAATGTAGATTTCACCTCTGGGGTACACACCTATCTTGAGGATTGGGGTCCTCTACAGAACAGGAAGTGTCAGGCAATTATTAGGCCTAGTGGCCAAAGTGAAAGCTGCAGGATTTCAGGATTAATATGAACAGACAACAGGTGGTTGGGGTTAGCCGCGGATGGGCGGGTCATGAATGAAGCAGACTCTTTTCTTGTACAGCAGGCTGAAAACTGCCAGATTTGAGAATTAAAAAGGGTTTTCTTACTACAAACATCATATCTGTAATGATGGGGACAGTAAAAATAGGCACTTCTGCAATTGTTATGTATTACCCAAATCATTTAGTATAGCAGGTATGAGCTAATCTGTGTGTGTCTAGAGCTATTTCTACAACCTGGGGTCGGGCCACGCACCCTGTCCTGTGCTTTGGCTGTGTGCATTTAGTTCAACTTCTGGTTTAGACACATCCCCTCTGCTGCGATTGGCTGTCCTGTGCTCACTACCCCCTCAACTGTGTGAAATATTCTACCTGTGCTCCTCTCTGCTCTGATATGAAGAATCTGGGCAATTGCAGAGTCTCTTTAGCTGCTAGACTCACTCCCTCACCATATAACACACCCTTATACACTCTGCTCTTCCTACCCATATAACACACCCTTATACACTCTGCTCTCCCCACCCATATAACACACCCTTATACACTCTGCTCTTCCCACCCATATAACACACCCTTATACACTCTGCTCTCTCCACCCATATAACACACCATGATGCACTTTGCTCCCTGCACCTATATAACACCCCCTTATACAATCCGCTCCCCGCACCCATATAACACACCCTTCTGCCTGATAAAGGAGATGGGAGAAGAGTGTATTTCTCATACTTGCTTTATCATTTTAGGCTATATTTATAATGGTTTACTCCAATGCAGGTGTCCTAGTTACAATGATTGCTTGTGGACCCTGGGAGGGAGGTGACAGCTCTCCAGGCATGAGAACTGTCCATTGCAGGAGGTCTGGAGAGCTGTAAAAGCTACTTCCACTGTTCACACAGAATGAAGAAGACTCAGGAGGAAGCAGGAACAGTGAGGGAAGACATGCCTACTGGGAGGACAGACCCACCGCTGGATTTGAAAATCTAAGCTAGTGAAAAGCTCAGATGAATGCAAAAGCCTGTAGTGAGACAACCCCTTTAAATGCTCTAAAACTGCTACATCTTACATAATAAGGGACACAGTGCTGGAAACAGCATATCTGTCACTAGCTTGTGCTGTCCTCCGCAAGGATGGCATGACCTATGTAACAAGTTTTCTTTAAAGATGTTGCACAGAATAACAAAAACATATTTTCTTTTAAAAAAATATTACCAATTGAAGGCTTCCAGTTGAACATTTTTGTTTGTACACAATGTTCTTTTTATATGTAATTGTATCACATTAATGTCCATTTGCAGGGTATAAATGAAAATTAAAACTGCAGATCTGGTTAAGAGCCAATTGCAAATTATATGTTCTTCGAATTGGTGCATTTACATAATACATGCCATCTTA
The DNA here is from genome assembly GCA_025379985.1 of Phyllomedusa bahiana. Lineage (NCBI taxonomy): Eukaryota > Metazoa > Chordata > Amphibia > Anura > Hylidae > Phyllomedusa > Phyllomedusa bahiana. Next base: position 50,041 of record JAODAL010007224.1, on the reverse strand, counting down.
AACCTGTCCATCAAGTTCAACCTTTGTTAAGGGCTTTTTATATAGGGTGATTGCGTAAAAATTTGTAATCTTGAGCAGACATTCACCATAATTGGGCAATTCGTCCATTGAATCTTTCATGATGACCAAAAAAATTGCTAACCATTTGTTGGTGTTATATCTCCTTATGTAGATAGACATCTGCTAGTCATTAGCAGATGAGACATGCATGTGAATGCCTCAAGGAAGATGGACAACTGATTTTACATGTGTAACTATTGCAACAATATAAATGTATGTCCTCTGAACCCTAACGAATCTTAGATCATCCACGGATAATCATTTTTACAGCTTTAGCTGCTCACGTACAAGGACCCTTAGACCTAGTTATTTGATTCAAAAGAGAGGAGAGGAAATATTGATTATGTAACAGTGAGACAGATTCAGACATTTCTTATTCTACTAGATAAAAGCCAGAGAGGCGTTATTGGTCCATCTGGTTGGAATGTTAAAGGGTATTCCCACCACACAGCTTAGCTTAAAACATGTCGACAAAGTTACATATAGATTAGAAAATACATTGTTGTTCCGAGATTGCTTCATTTCAGACTTTGAGCAGCTCTTCTCTCCCACTAGGATATCAATACTAGAAGTCAAATCAATAAAAAGATACATCAGTAAAATCTAAATGTGCAACAGATGTTATCATAGAATGTACAGTCGAAACCAGAAGTTTACATACACTAAATAAAGACACATATGTTTATTTTTCTCACCATCTGACATCAAATCAGACCATTTTAGGTCAATTAGGAACCAAAATTATTTTTATTCACCAAATGGCAGAATAATGAGAGATAGAGATTTTTTTTAAGGCATTTTTATTACTTTCTGCAAAGTCAACATTTTTTCATACATTTCATTAGTATTTGGTAGCATTGCCCTTAAGCTGTATGACTTGGGTCAAAGTTTTAGGCATCCTTCCACAAGCTTCTCACAATAGTAGGTAGAAATTTTGGACCATTCCTCCTGACAGAACTGGTGTAACGGAGCCATGTTTGTAGGCCACTTTGCTCGTACCTGCCTTTTCAGCTTTGCCCATAAATTTTCAATAGGACCGAGATCAGGGCTGTATGATGGCCACTCCAAAACATTGATTTGGTTATCCTTAAGCCACTTTGTAACCAGTTTGACAGTAGCTCCGGGTCATTGTCCATTTGGAAGACCCATTTCCGCTCAAGCTTTAACTTCCTGGCTGATGTCTTGAGATGTTGCTTCAGTATTGCCACATAATCCTCTTTCCTCGTGATGCAATCTATTTTGTGAAAGTGCACCAGTCCCTCCTGCAGCAAAGTAACCCCAAAACACGATGCTGCCACCTCCGTGTTTCACAGTTTGGATGGTGTTCTTAGGCTTCCAAGCTTCTCCCTATTTCCTCCAAACGTAGCAATGGTCATTATGACCAAACAGTTCAATTTCAGTTTCATCAGACCACAGGACCTGTCTCCAAAAATGTAGATCTTTGTTCCTGTGTACATTTGCAAACATTAAGCTGGCTTTTATATGTTTCTTTTGGAGTAATGGCTTCTTCCTGGCAGAGTGACCTGTCAACCCATGTTGATACAGTACTCATTTCACTGTGGATAATGACACAATCTCACCAACTTCCGGCAGTATCTACACAAGATCTTTTGCTTTTATTCCTGGGTTGATATGCACATGTCGGACCAAAGCAAATTTATCTCTGACACACAGAACCCGTCTTCTTCCTGAGCGGTATCATGGTTGGACATTCCCATCATGTTTGTACTTTGGTATAACTGGTTTGTACAGATGAACGATATGTTCTAAAACCTTTGACCAGAAATGTATTGACAGTTCGCCTCATTTCTAGGGGTTTACAAAATGTGTAGTCAAAAACACAGTGCAAAAATGACTTGAGGAGTATTAGTGCATAGTAAGCTGAATACAGAATTTGCAACAACTTTGCATTGCAGGTTTTTAAATTATGCATTGACATAACTATAGAGGTCATAGTTGGTACTGGCCGCCATCATTCATGAAGCTCACAGGCCCCTTGCCACATCAAGCCTTTCAGGGTCCAGCTTTGTGTGCTTTAATGTGTTCAAGATGTATGTTGGGCAGCATCAGTATAATATATGCTACAACATATACAAGGTCCTGGCCTCAGGAGCACCAGAGCCTCAAGACAAGTGAAGCAAGGAGTGAGGAAAGATAAGAAATGTTTAACCTGGGGATGGACTGAAAGGTTTATTCTGTGACTTCTGGTCTAACGTAGGGAGGCCCTATTCAAAACTCTGACAAGAAGCCAAGCACTAATTATGCTCTTGTTAACATGCCTGGAATCACCATGCACATGCATTTACATTGTACTGTACTTGTGTTGCAGAATTTTGTTGCAGATTCAGAAACCAAAATTGTGCAACAAAAATTAGATGTTGAAAAGTACCCTTGATCTGATTGCCAAATAGACTGAATAAGATGGACATATGTGTTTCTTCAACCCTACTGACCACACATTAATTTATATAATGGAACATTCCTATAGACATTTATATTTTGGCCAAGCTAGAAATTTGTTCATTGTTTAGGGACATACTGATTAATGGCCATCAAATCTTGAAATTCAAGTTCAAGATAGGTTATTAGATGGTATAAATGGTAAACAAACTGACCTTGAGCAACCTAAGGTCTACACATGGTAAAGCACACATTACATAATGATTAGGTGTGTAAAAACCATTCCTTTGGGCTTGTTGGCCCCTGTCTTGAAAAAGGTTCATAAGGTACATATTAAGCAATGATGCATGTATCAGCGAAGGTTTAGCTTCCACTTGAAGTTCACATTACCATATTATCTAGTTTAGAGCGGGTGCCAAGTGCTACACCATTAAAGTGGTTTCATTTAGCCATTATACAAATATCTCTTAAATATAAATATTATGGTAATAGATCCTTGACTTTCAAGCAAACTTCCCTTACCATAGAACTCTATGATGACTTTCATTTGTTTCATTACAAATACAACAGATTTGTGTTATGTCCAAGATTTAAAAGTATAGTCAGTTCACCATCAGCTGAGAATGCATATTAAAACCATATAATGATACAGATTTTTTTTTTATCTTAGCTGTATTTATTTTCTGACTGTAGATTTTTAAATTCTGTTTATGATTATGGAAGCAGACATCTCACCTGAACTGCTATTAACAGCATTTACTACAGCTACATGCACATTGGAGCCTATGAACAGGAGCAGATATGTTGATTTCTGTGGAAGACATGCTTTGTGACCTGGGAAGGAGTCATTGTGCAGGGAGAGGGAGGAGATGAGCAGTCACCGTCATCTATTGTGAATGGTAAAAATCTGGTGTCATCTATACATTGGTGTCACCTGCCATTATAATCCTTTTTGTGAAGAGTAATCTGTACACAACAGGAAGCACCAGATTATTAGACTAAGTGGTCAGACTGAAAACTGCAGGATTTTAGATTTTTTGTAAAATATAGTGACATGGAAAATTTTAAAACAAAATACTAGAACAAGATTAAATCAGGATTTCAACAAGAAGTCTTTTTCTGTTTACACATTTCTTTTAAAAACATACATTTAGACTTAGAGCATCTTAACAGTATTTCCAACTCTGGTGAACAGAACATCTCAAAAGCGGTCAAGTACTTGACCAGTTATCATAATTCTAGAGTTAAAACAAGGATATTCGGATTAACCAAATCCACACTCACTTTGACTACATGAATGGGTATGCTAGGGAGATTTTAAAGCGCAAAACAGTGGACTAAATTAAGATGATATTTATTACATAAAAAACACAAACCGCGTTTCGTCTATAACGACTTCTTCAGGTCCTTCAGGTGTTTATGTAATAAATATCTTCTTAATTTAGTCCACTGTTTTGGGCTGTAAAATCTCCCTAGCATACGCATTCACGTAGTCCAAGTGAATATAGATTCGGTTAATCCGAATATCCTTGTTTTAGTGTTTAACTCCACACTAGTGGAGCTGTGCTGGGAGTGAGCTGCAACAGGTTACGTTCTATTTTTCTTGGTGTGTCCGATATTGGATCAACTTCTCTGGATTCAGCAAACACACTGACGGTGGAAGTGCGGTCTGGGAAAGCTGTAGCTGAGAGCGCACGTTCTTTGTTTTTTGTTTCTTACATAATTCTAGAGTTAACATTTTCCTGGTTTATGGCACCGAAAAAATGTGGTTTCCAACTAGAGCAGGAAAAATTAAAAGAGAAGCTACTTTATGCTGCCCAAACGACTGGCAGCATGAAATAGCTGTCAGTTACTCAATACTAACTCTGTGTGTTTTACCCCGAGGTAGCACACCCAGTGAAGTTGTCCTGGGTGCAGGGAGAGGAGTCTGATATGCGAATTCTTCCCCGCCCCCTCAGCTTGACTGAAAGCTCTCTCCCTATAGACAAACATAGGAGAGAGATCAGTGAAGCTGAGGAGGCGGGGAGAAGCCTCACATCGGAGCGGGCACCCGGGACAACTTCACTGGGTGTTTAACCTGCAGCTATTTCATGCTGCCCGTCGTTAAAATAGCTGACAGGTTCCCTTTAAATGTTTACAGCTGAACAGGGAGGTATGTTGGATAACATCTGCACAGACTATATTTCCAAAAGGTCCTAATCAAAAAGAAAAGTCATGTTTCATTGCTAGCTGTTCCAGAGTTTTGCTCTTATTTTACATATGGTTATAGCCTCTTGCTTCACCTTTATATATAAATATCTTATTTATTGTTTATATAGACTGATGTGCACCTCCGGTGTTCATGTGATCATGTAACTAGCAGTGCATGAGAGTTTAAAAAGCGTCAGTGGCATGTTTTTGTCTTTGACCCCTGATATCCTACAGAGATGTACAAATGAAAGCAAGTTTCACTATTGATTTCACTAGTGATCCATTGTTTACAGCTTGTCTCCAGGGGATACGACGAGGGCTGTGAGCTCCTCAGTCCTGGTCAGACATGCTCAGACATCACCTCTCCTCTCAGGGAGCTACTGAGTGTTCAAACCTGGGTGCTGTCATTCTACTCCTGTCCTTTGGACTAGTTAGTAATAAGTCAAACCGTGCAAATTAAAAAAAAAAAAAGAAAGCTCAATGAGGTCTGTGCATTGATAAAGAGAAAAAAAACCACAGGTCAAGTTCCTGCAGGGATGTGAACCAAGGAACCTTGTGCTGTAAAGCAAAAATGTTACCTCTGAGCTACAGTGTAGCTGCTTACAATTCTATACATAAAAAGACCTTTCTTTCACTAGAGAGAGGACAGGCCTGGTGATGTCATCCTGCTGGGTCACATGATATGCCATTCAAACAAAATCACACATGCCCCCTTCTGAGCACACAGAGCTGAAGAGCTGGAGGCAGTAGGTGTGAAATGAGATTGTGGCAAAACCCCTTTAAGGCATCCAGTAGGCAGAGTTATCACTGATTGACAGCAAGTGTGCATAGAAAGATGGCTGACAATCACTGCCAAAACTGCCTACTGGACTCCTTAACCCAGATTAAACAGGGATGTTAATTAATAAAATACAATTTTTTCTGCATTCTTTCCCACAAAACGACATATCAATCTGCCACACAGGCGATTGGCTATATTCAGAATTCCCACAGAAATGAATGGTGATTACCACAGCAAGTCCTCTCCATTCTTTGAGATAGTCGGCTTGTAGCTTGCTAGGAGCAGACCTGCAGCACGTTAGTGCGTGGATGAGAAAACCCCTTTAAAGAGCGACTCATTCTTTATTGTCTGTTTCTACAGTTTGATGTAAGTGACTGAATCAGTTAGAGAATGTCACTTCTCTTGTTAGAACAACTAAGCCCGAAATGGAGTTGACATCCTAAGGCTATGTCTCCAGTGCACACAAAAAACATTGTTTTTTCAGGATATTTGTTTACTAAAAACGCTGAAAAAACAACTGAAAAGAGGTCCCAAAGACTTTAAAGGGGTTGTCTCACTACAAGGATTGCTTACCATTTTAAAAATCTGGCAAAAGCAAATCACTTTGCAATGTATGTCTATTAACAATATCCTACTTATTCCTAGATATCCCCTCTTATATGGGCTGCATCAGCTCTCCAAGTTGTTATAGCTACAGACCTGTTAGATCTCACCTTATACGCTGCCAGCGCTGGTTGCTATAGCTACAGACCTGCTGTCCTCACTGTAGGACAGTAGAAGCCAGTAGAAGCCAGTAAACACGCCCCTGAATTCAAAAATGAAACTGAGAAAACAGGACTGAGGTAAGATGAATCGATTTAGTGAGACAACCCCTTTAAGGCTAAGTCTACACAGCATTGGACAAAACACTCACTGAAAATCAAGTCCTCAGTTCAAAAAACTGAGGTTTTTGTCCACTGCCTGTCAAAAGCTGCTGAAAAAAATGTCAGTTTTTTGGCGGGGTTTTTTATATGCTGTTTTTGCAGAAATGCAAAGCATTCTAATTGCTAAGGATTTCTGCAAAAAAGTGCCAAAAAACGTCCAGCGCTTTACATAGACTCAAATAGTAAATTTTCTGCCCTGCTCTGTCGTTTTTTGCAACGTTTCAAAAAATGACTAGCAAAAAAAAAAAAAAAAGTTATGTGTAGACTAGAGAACATTTTTACTATATAAGTCGATGGGACCTCTTTTAAGTCGTTTTTCCAGCATTAGAAAACGAAAAACGCTGAAAAAAAATTTTATGTGCATTTTCACAGGCTTATGGAAAGGACTGAACTCACGCCCCCTATAGGTTGTAACAAATCGCTCAATTTACTTCGATTCACTGATCTTGAACAAAATAATTGTCAAGCCAATACTTGCTCACTACATACGCTTTCGGGTTTTGCCCCTCATCAGTGCAATGGTGTACATTACCGAATTTAAACATTCTGTTTCCCTACGAATTTTTTTTTTTTCCGCCTCTTTTTTTTGCTGGTTGTTTTTTGAAACAGGTTGCAAAAAACGACTGAGCAGTGCAGAAAATTTACTACTGGAGTCTATGTAAAGCGCCAGACCTTTTTTGGCGCACTTTTGCAGAAATTCATAGCAATTATAATGCTTTGCATTTCGGAAAAAAAAACACATTAAAAAAATGCGTAAAAAACGCAAAATGTGCCAAAAAAACTGACTGTTTTTCAGGAACTTTTTACAGGACGTGGACAAAAAAAACCCCTCATTTTTATGAACGTTTTTAGGATTTGTTTTTCAGTGACTTTTTTGTTTATTGCCGTGTAGACCTAGCCTAAGAAATGTAACTAGCTAGAAACAATATACTGTGAACCTTTGCCTTTTTTACACTTCACTAACTGGACAAAGGTTACCCAAAAGTGAAGCTTCAGCTTATATCACATATCACTGCTTTCACTGGAGTGACCTGCTACTTAAATCAACAGAGTTCTCTGGCTTTTCATGCAAAATCATATTTGTTTGCAGGTAAGATGGGCTACAAACTGAGATTTGTAAATCAAACTGCCCTATTTTTTATAATACACATTACTCTTGGTGTGACCGGTTTACTGCCAGCCTAGGAAAGGCAATGAACTACTACAACAACAGCACTTAGGACATTATTACTGAACAAGTACAGGCAGACATGGACAGAGTGAAATAGGTCAAGTTCTCAAGTATGTGAATCCTGCATAAATATTTTGAAGCAAAGAAAAAAAATAGGTCAAGTCCTACTGGGCTGCTTTATGGCACTAGTAGAATTTTCAATCAAATCCTGCCCTGCCATGTAAAAGAGTAAAACACTTTCCATTTGCACATGAAATTATTACCTTATAGAGTAGCTGTCATTGGTCTATTAATAAATTATCTTACTACTTATTTTAAATACAACCATATACAGCTGCTGTCCTTACTTGACATATAATTTTATTGCTATATATTAAACCCTTACCAACAATGGAAGTATGGGTACATCACACTGTCGGTAAGGAGCTGTGGAGCGAGTACTGGCTTTAATCCCAGTAATTTAATCCATTAGACAATGTGGGTTTTCATGACAGTCAGAAGTGTAATAAAACCTTCCGTAGCTGCCATGTTACTACTCCTATTACATTCTTCCATATCCATGCTCCTGGTGGACCCCGAGCTCCTGGTGGACCCCAAGCTCTGCATTTTTTGCCACGGAGCGTGGGTTCACCAGATTATCAGCATCCTGGTAGGCCCCAAGCTCCTTAGCATGTTTCTAACTGTATGCATGTCCTCGGGAGGTGAATACCTCTATATACCTACAGGGGACATGTATACCTACAGGGAGAATTGTATACGCCCATGGGGTCTACCTACCCACAGAAGGCATGCATACCTACAGGGGGCATATATACCTACAGGGGTCTACCTACCTACAGGTGCTCTATATACCTACAGAGGGCATATAAACCTACAGAGGGGGATGTATACATAAAAGGGTCTAAATGCCTAAAGGTTCTCTATACCTACCTATAGGGGGTCTGTATACCTACCTACCAGGAGTCTACCTACCTACAGATACTCTACATACCTACCTACAGGGAATATATACACCTACCTACAGGGGTTCTATATACCTACAGGGGTCATGCATATCTACAGGTGCTCTATCTACCTACTTACAGGAGGTTTACCTACTTAGAGTCTACCCAAAACAGGTGCCATACCTACAGGGGCTATACCTACAGGGGTCCACCCATATACAGGGATTCTATATATTTACCCACATACAATAGTCTATATACCTACCTACAGGGGGCCTATAAGTCTACCTAAAGGGGGTATAAATACCTACCTACAAGGACCTTTATACATACAGTGGGCCTACCTACCTTCAGGGGCCTATACATTTATCAGTATGGTATCTAACTATCTACAGGGGGCCTATATACCTACCTAGAAGTGGGTATACCTACCTAATTTTGGGAGTGTTCCTACCTACTATATTGGGGGCTTACTTACATTCTATATAGGGACATAAAAGACAACGAAAACTTGGTACACAAATTGGAGCCCCATAGCCATTTGTGAAACACTTTTACTGTTTGTGGCACAAGAGGGTCATTATTACCAATGAGGGCACTATAGATGGGGAATAGTTTGTACAGAGGTAGGAATTGATAGAGAAGTGTTGGAAATGTTAAGAGTCTAAGATGTTTGTGTGGTAAATTCTGCAGGCACGAGTCATGGCCAAAAGAAAACCTCAGGGCAATCTGGAACTGAATGGAGAAAAAAAGGAAAGAGAATAACTCATCAGAGAAGATGTCACATGTAAGTTTCTGGATGTAACTTTGCTGTAATCACTTATATGTGTGCGGAGCACTTGTGGCCACTGGTATCTACCACTATATGATCACTGTAAAGTGGTAAAATACAGTCTGCAGAGCCTGTCTACTTTGGTATTTACCACCATATGGTCACTGTATGGAGGTAATATTGGTTGCAGTGTAATGGTTTAAATTCAGTAATAGTTTGGTGTATTATTCAGTAACTATGTGGTCATGATATTATTCAGTCCCTATGTGGTGATAATATGTGGTGGTATAATTCAGTCCCTATCTGGTGATGATATTGGCGGTGTCACAGGTGCTCTGTGACCCTCACACCGGGTTGCAGATGCAACCGTGTCCTGTTGGTGAGCAGCGCCACAACCCGCATGTCGGGCCCTGGGCGCGCTCAATCCTCTGCACCTTCCCGACTATACTCGTCTGTCCGTGCTCCAGTCGACATCTCTGCCTTTATCGCCGCACGCGTCCCCGCTTTCTAGGGTGAGCGCGCTCCAGCTCGGTTAAATTTAAAGGGCCAGCGCACCAGTGATTGGTGATCACCAGACGCTGATCCTATTTAACCCCGCCTCTTCCTGATTCCCTTGCCAGATCTTTAGTGCATTGTGCCTACTGAGGAAGCATTCCCTGAGTCTTGCTAATATTTCCATAAAGGGGAAGATCTCTCCTTAGGGAGAGCACCTATATAGGTGTATGGAGATTCGAAATTGCCTTTTTGCACTCCACGAAGCATCTGCATATCACAAGGCATTATGGGAAAGGAGCGGAGAAGCTCTAGTGCCCTCTTTTGGATGTAACAAATCCTCAATTTGCTTTTGACCCACTGGATCTTTGGAAAGCAAGAAGCTACTCATTGCCTCCCACTTAGCCAAGCTAGCATCGCTCTGCTCTGTACCGACGAGGGGCAAACACCCCGAAATGGCTGTATACAGATGAGTGATGCTGGCTTGGCATAATACCCCTTCTTGCTTTCCAAAGATCCAGTGGGACAAAAGCAAATTGAGGATTTGTTACATCGAAAAGAGGGCGCTAGAGCTTCTCAGCTCCTTTCCCATAATGCCTTGTGATATGTTTCCATGTACTGTACCACTTGCCTCCTTCCCTTGACCACGAACCTTTGCCACCTGTCCTGACCTTGCTGCCTGTCCCCAACTAGGAGTTTGCCTCACGATTTTGTACCACACTACACCTCGGCTGCCACCACAAACAAGTCGCATCTGGCATAGCAATCTGGTAGGATTCCCACCGAAGCAAGTCCAACCCGCTTTGCGGCGGGCTCTGGTGAATACCGGTACCTACTTAGATTCCACTACCTGGCCTGGCTTATACCACCGCTTGCGGTGGTCCAGTGGATCCACTACTCCCAATCGTTACAGGTGTTATTATTCATTCATTGATGATATGTAGTCATGGTTTGGCAGTATTTGGACTTATTAGTAGCATTGGCCTTGGGATTCTGGTTTTGTGTAGCAGTGTTATTTAGTAAATGTATGACCATTATTTAGTGGTTTTATACTTAGAATTTTGTGTTGATAGATTTTTGTATATTTTTATTTACATAGAATGTATTATTCGGGGAGGGGAAACTATATCACATGTGAAGAAAATTAAAAAAAAAAAAAAAAAAGTGTTGTAATACAAATATAACCTTAATCTAAAGAAATACATTCCATAAAAATGTCATCAACTATCAAAATATGAATGACCATACCAAATGTAAGATTAATATATATCAAATTATTGACTGCTGTAGGTGGTAAAAAAATATATATCACTGCACCTAAAAAACAGACCTGATTACCAATAGCATATGCCTCTGCCAAATCAGAAAAGCGTGACGTGTAGTGCCAATTATAGAACATTATGGATGGACTTCCATAGGGGCTACAAAAAAGTCAGATCCATACCCATTCCAATTTCAATCTCATGTGTACAGCTATTCTTAGCCTTGTTTCCCATTTTTTTGGTCCTTTCTCTGTTTTTGGTGGACCAGCTTAGAAACAATAGATTTATTTTTCAAAAATATTCCAAATTATGTAATTTCTTTTCAGAAATGGTATTTACCCTTCCCATAAAGGGATTGTTTGACCTATAGATTGGTTTTCTATTTAAGAGCAGGTACCGATACATTTTTTTTTCTTGTTAGTGGTTTTATGTTCCAATTCTTCTATTCTATTTCCTGTTCCCGATTATGGGGGCAGCTATCTTATCTGAGCTGCTTTTAAAGAGATAGACTTTACAGTAGCCATATAGACCTTAAGAACAGGTGAATAGGAGCACTTACTGACTTCTATGGGAGAATTTTCTAGATACACTTAAAGGGGTTGTCTCATCTCACTGGTTCATAGAGTCAGCAGCATTCTTTCATTCATGCATCCTCTCACTTCCTGGTCAAGCTGTCTGCAATTAGCATACAAGCTATATGTATTCAGACTTCTGCTAATTAGATAAACAAACAAACAATCTCCTTCTCTGAGGTCCAAAGAATCTTGAGAGATAAAAGACACTAATTACTAATATTTACTTTGTCTGAAAGATCAGATAACACATAAGCTCTCAGGCTGCCTGCAGTTTCAGAATTTAAACTTCTTAAGGGGAAACGGAGTGCCATTATTTTATGAAAACAAGGTACTAATACATATTCTTTTTTTCTTAGCCGTTTTATTTTCTGACCATAGATTTTTTTATATGATTATGTCTGTTTATGATTATGGGGGCGGCCATCTTGCCTCTGCTGCTCTTTACAGCATTAAGAGAGATGCTTTACAGCAGCTTCATGTACTTAGAAGCATTTGAACAGAAGCAGACGTATTGACTTCTATAGGAGAGTTTTCTAGGATGCTCTGTGACCTGGGAAGAAGTCATTGCAAAGGGAGGGGAAGAGGGGGAACTGTGACTATCTCTTATTGTGACTGGTGGATCTTGTGTGATCTATACACATTGGTGCCACCTTTCAGTGTAATATTGCCTGTGCTGATGAGGAGGCTGCTAAGAAGTCTTCTCTACAGGAAGTGTCAGACTATTAGCCTAGTGGCCAAACTAAAAACCGCAGGATTTTAGCATATTTTACAAACATTTTAATGCATCAAGGAAGCCTGTACCAAACCTTGAGTTTTGGAGTATTTGGGGCATATTCTCCACTAGTAAGATTTCCGGACCATCAGTGCTGAATTTAAGTATTCTGATAGGAAGTCAAAATTCAAGATAATGCAACAGGATTAAACCTTGATAAATCCAAGCTTTAATGAGCATTAAATGGTAAAAAAGTAGCCTAATCTTGTAATTGATGTACTTAGTGCAAGTAAATTCTTAGCAGACGCACAGCGCTTCATAATTGGGAATAAAACCACTGGTAAAAGTCTTATAGTCTCCTAAATAATTAGATAATTTCAGGAGATTATGACAACATGTAGGAACTTAGAGTGTTTTTCTTTGTTTAATCTCATTACGTAGTCACCTGAATTAGTAAAGAGACAATAAATTCACTTGCCCAGTTACAAGGCATTAACCTACAAGCGTACTGCACCCACCCCAGGAGTGGTTTTTGTTGTTGTTTTTTTCTTGCACCATTTTTTCCACAGAAAAATGTATTTACTGATCCAAACAATACATAACCTATGGGAATTTTACTGTAAGCAAAAATTTTATCCAAGAAGTCTGTACATCTTATAACACATCTGAGCAGGGAAGTAGCTATAGTTAGTGTAGCAGTCACACCTGGTTCTGATGTCCAAAGGGACTGAAAGGGACCTATGCCACGTAAGAATACACCAATATTGTAAATGGCAAATTTAAGGTGGGGGTCCCGTATTAGATTTTACATTTGGACACAAGAGCTAACAAGTTACACCTCTGCATCTGCTTTATGAAGAACATAACCTTCTTTCTTTGATATTGCTGCACTACGAGAACCTTTTGGAATAACAATTTCTGCCAGTTCTTAGTTCTAAGCACAGGGACATCCGAAGTAGTTCCTCAGTATAAGAATCCAGTTGATAATCAACAAAAAGCTCACTTTCCTCATGTTCTGTGTCCTAGATCCTTATATTCCTTAAAGGGGTTTTGCCATCTCATAAAATGTTCAGGTTAGGTTATGTTCCAAAACAAAGGTAGAAATCTAGAGCACAAACAGTTGAGGGAAAGAGAAGGGAACACACATAGGGAGGATTTGACCAGATGGCAAAACCCCTTTAAGGTCAGCTCATATCTTGCTACAACCTGGCCTCAGAGAGCAGGGAGATAGCCGCACTTGTTCAACTCTCCTTCATTCAGATCTATGAGAGTTCCAAACATCCCCAAGCACACTCGTTCTGCTTTATTTGGATTTCTCATACAAATGATGGTATTCCCTTGACTAAGAATTAAGACTTACATTTACTTAAAATACAAGCTTTGCATTCATTTATATTCAGATTATAATAGGAAAAGGTGTGGCAGACTTGTATGCAAAGTAAATTTTGCCTCCAGATACTTGGTAAGCAGCCACCAGTGTCACGTTTTACAACACGCATGAAGCAGTGAAAGCAACATACAAATAAAAAGGGTTAAACTTGGCAACATACACCCTTTTCTAACACTACATTTAAATACTGAACACTGTATTGCTAATTGTGTGGACGGGGGATATTGGACATTCACTGGGGGATTCAAATATCAATAGCTTTCATTTTACAATTCATTGCTTAGTTTGGTTCCTGCCTATTAAAATTCTTAGGGGCCGTTCACACGGCTTATTTCGGGCATAGATTCCAGCTGTACTGCGCGCCGTATTTGCGCTGCAATACGGCTGGAATCCGTGCCAGCCATTACGGTAATCCACAGTTCTCATAGAGAACTGTGGATTCCGTCTCCTCCCCACTCGGTGAATACGCCGAGGGGGGAGAAAGTGAAATGTTCATTATCCTGGCGGGATAAGCGCCGTGAATAATGCATGTCTATGGGGCCGCCGCGCCCCCGGCCCCGCCCTGCACTCAAGCCGTAATTGCGGTCGAAATCCGTCCCGCAATTACGGCTTGAATAAGTCGTGTGAACTCCGCCTAAGGGTATATTTACACGGTTTAGTGGCGCATACTTTACGCTCCGCTATATGCCTGCAGCTTCAGTGGGACACACTGGCCAGCGCGTCCTTCTGAAACCTCTGACTTTCATTTATCCCAGTGTGTAATCATGTCAGTTCTTTTCCCGGGAGCATATTGTGCACTGGGGAAAGCAGGTAATCATAGATCTCAAAGACAGCTATGAATTTCAGTAATGTCTGCCTGTACTTCAGGCGTATTGAAGAGCAATTATACGCTGAAGAACGGACCGACATTACACCGTGTGAACATAGCCTAAGAGACAGATATGAAAGAAATATAGAATAGAGTGCAAACTAGGGAAATATTCTAGAAGAATGGAAGTGAGAAAGAACATTATACGCAGCAATGGAAGACAGGGGAGAGAGTGTTGAAAGTAGGATCTTGGGTCAAATAGGTGTGGTGATGTTAGACCTTCATGTGCAGGATGGTTATCCCTATGGACTAGTGGTGACCACCTTACTGAGGCGATAGTACTGCAAGAAGTGTACACTCACAGTTTGTAGCATTGCAAAACCAGGCCCACTTTACTTAAAGGGGTTGCCTCACTACATTGATTCATCTTACCTCAGTCTTGTTTTCTTGGTATCATTTTGAATTCAGGGGCGTGTTTACTGGCTTCCACTAGGCTGCAGTAGAAGCCAGGTCATTAGCTATAGCAGCCAGTGCTGGCAGCCTATCATGAGAGATTGAACAGGTCTGTAGCCATAGCGACCCGAGGAGTTGATGCAGCCCATACATGAGGGGATATCTAGGAATTGGGAGGACACTGTTAATGGGCACATATTGCAAAGGGACTTGTTTTTACAAGATCTTTAACATAAAAAGCAATCATTATAGTGAGACAGCCCCTTTAAAAGAGGTACTTTAGACTTGGTACTTACAAGGAACATGCATACAAATCAGGCATTTACAATCTTAGTCTCTACTCCCTTGTACCAGGGGCTCAGTCTTCCGTAGTTTTTGTACTCTGACCCATGAGTACAATGTCACAAAGTCTCATGTATTTGGCATTTGCATTAAGGGAATAATTTCACTCTCTGATCTGCACCAGTGCTACTCTCACTTGATGACACCCCTGCACCAGGAGTCTTCTGGCCTAGAAGTTGTCTAACTCTGGCTGCTCTGACTCTCAAACTAAAGTCTAATCTCCTATGTCAGGAGCTCTCAATGATGTTATGCCAACTTCACTACTGCTGCCCTCTCCGTTACCAGACTCACAGAGATTGCCTGCTCCTGGGTCTTCCTCTGCAACCACAGCTTACTCTCAATCTGACACTTGTGATCTACCATTAGACTTGGCATCTTTTAATCCCTGCCAATAGCTGCTCGCACATACAGGCCAGTAACACCCAGGTTGTTCTTACTGCCCTGCAACAGACACAACCGCCAAGTGCTAGGAAACCTGCCTGTTTTATGTGAGCATGGGGACTCACAGCCACCATCCACAGGGCTCTCTATAGCAACCTCATCCGACTTCTTAATGGCATCATGGTGAACGAGGATGGAATCCCCGCCGACAGGTGGACAAACCGAAGAAACTGTAGCAAATGCACAGAAAGGAAGCGTATGTGGAAAATGTTACAATTCACAACAGCATGTGATTGCTGCATCTCCTGCATTAGTTAGCAAAATGCAACAGTTTGCAGCATCTGTTGGGATACTGAAAAAAATTTATCCTGACACATACTGTGGCAGGGCTGCAACTAGGCCATAGATTCCAATAGGGCAAACCTAGTCCTACACGTGCCCCATTTAGCGAGCGCAGATGGTTTGTGCATCAGATACAAAAGCGTGCTAGATGATGCTTTTGCCTCCAATGGAGAAACAATATAAAGTTTGCTAAAAAGGGCAAATGTAGTCCAATTAGTACAATGTTTGCCCTATAGAAGTCTAGGACTCCATTGTGATCCCACCATGGTATCAATTAGGATATCACAAATGGGCTACCAAAACACTATGTTACTGGGGCTTTCTAAATCGCACAGGTTTATTACAGTCTCTGTATGTTTTTTTCTTGTTTATCCTATTATCACTCTCCTAACAGAGTGGTAGAATCACGTGAGAAACAGGAGACGGAATAGGCGGACATAATCAAAAGAACAAAAAAAGGGGTTATAAAATAAAATCTATGCAATACAGAGAAAAAAATTGAAAGAAACTTGCTTGAAAGTCTCCACCTACATGCATCCAAGGCCCCATTCACATTATGTTTATGTCATGCACCACAGGTGTTAGTCAGGGCACCTTGAAAAAGATACTGATGAATACGGCTTTGGAGTCATAGAAGTCGATAGAGCAAATAGTCTTTTTTGGACTACAGTTGCATTCATTCATGACAGTATATACTTTGGGCAACATGTATGATTTTTGGTGCCCTGGCACCATTTGTTTGTGCACATTAGTAGCGTAGAATGCACCTGAATATATGAACCTTTTCTACTGCAGGTCCTGGATTTAGCACTTTTTAGCTACAAAGCGACAATTCTGGCTCAGGTAAACCCCTTTTAAAGTGCTCTACCTGTTCCAGCAGTAATGCGCCTGGATTTGCCGTACTAAAGCTATAAATGTGTAGCTTCGTACGGTTGTAGTGCGACACGCCTCCAGCAGACCCAAACTCAGGCACATTAAAAAGTGCCACAGGCGCTCTATAATGCGCCTGATATTGGAGTGCGGCTAATTAAAAATACAGTGAACAGGGCTGCAACAGTTTTTGGGCTGAAGAGACGCCAGACTTCAGGCACAGCCCCGTTCATACAGGTCGCCCTTTATGTGCTCTATGCTTTAGGTACCTTACGTTTGCTATATAGACTCCTATGTATCTGCTGCAGGGCCGTCTTAACAGCACTATGGGCCACTGGGCAGAGAGGTATACTGGGCAGAGAGGTATACTGGGCCCCCCCCCAAAAAAACCAAAAAACTACTCAAAGAAACAAATATAAACATTACCAGCTCCGGTCACCATTACATGACAGAGACCACAGCACTGATCAAATATAGAAGTAAAATAACCGCTGACACCAGGGACTCACCGGAGACGTCCTGTCTGATCAGTTGTTCTCTGAATCGTTCTTTTTCCCTTTTCCTCTCCTTCCGTCCAGACCACCATGACAACTTCTCCCGGCCACAACTCGTCCCTGCAGAATGTAACACACAAA
The DNA here is from genome assembly GCA_025379985.1 of Phyllomedusa bahiana. Lineage (NCBI taxonomy): Eukaryota > Metazoa > Chordata > Amphibia > Anura > Hylidae > Phyllomedusa > Phyllomedusa bahiana. Next base: position 32,538 of record JAODAL010007224.1, on the reverse strand, counting down.
CATCTTACAATCCTCACTGTATCAGCACTTTGCTTCCGATTCCCACCTCTGTTATGGGCGCCCCACATTTAGTAAGTAGGTAGTAATGCTGCCCACCATTAAGTAGGTCGGTATACAGGTCCACTGTAGGTAGATATGCTGCCCCCTGTAGGTAGGTTTATAGCCCCCTGTAGATTGTAGGCCCCCTGTAATATCTCCCCCATAGATTGTAGGGCCCTCCTGTATTATCCCCTCATAGATATGGACAGTAATTAGGGCAGGCAGGGCCAGTAATTAGGGCAGGCAGGGCCAGTAATTAGGGCAGGCAGGGCCGGAATATAGCCAGGCAGGGCGGTGTATATAGGGAGGCAGGGCAGTATATAGCCAGGCTGGGCGGTGTATATAGGGAGGCAGGGCAGTATATTGGTAGGCAGGGCAGTATATTGGTAGGCAGGGCAGTATATAGGTAGGCAGGGCAGTATATGGCCAGGCAGGGCAGTATACGGGCAGGCAGGGCAGTATACGGGCAGGCAGGGCAGTATATAGCTGGGCAGGGCAGTATACAGGCAGGCAGGGCAGTATATAGCCAGGCAGGGCAGTATATAGATAGGCAGGGCAGTATACGGCCAGGCAGGGCAGTATATGGCCAGGCAGGGCAGTATACGGGCAGGCAGGGCAGTCTATAGATAGGCAGGGCAGTATATGGCCAGGCATGGCAGTATATAGGCAGGCAGGGCAGTATATGGGCAGTATATAGGTGGTAGGCAGGGCAGTATATGGACAGGCAGGGCAGAATATGGGCAAGCAGGGCAGTATATGGGCAAGCAGGGCAGTATATGGGCAAGCAGGGCAGTATATAGCCAGCAGCAGGGCAGTAGTTTAAAAATAAATAAATAAAAATGTTACTCACCTGATTTCCTTCCTCTTCTCCACGTCCGTCCGGAGCCGGTGGCCGCTCACAGTAAAGTGCGGGGCCGCGGAGCAGGCGCGCGATGACGTCATCACATCGCGCGCCTGCCCCGCGGCCTCCTGGGAGCTGAACAGATAGGATCAGAAGATCCCAGCTCTGTTCAGCTCGGCCGCTGCTTGCACCGCGCGGTGCAGGCGGCGGCCGTGATGGCTGCATGGATGGGCCTGTGACCCGGCCGTGCAGCGAGGAAGGAGGGGGGGGGGGGACCACAGAGCGGCGCCGGTACTCGGGGCCCGCCAGCGGGAAACCCCAGCCTCCCCCGGCGACGCTCCGAGCCGGCGCTGCGGCCCGAATCCCGGCTGCTCCCGGGCAGAGCCTGGCTGTCGCTCCACTGGGCAGGGTAGGCGGCTACCCGGGAGGGCTCCCGGGCAGTGGCCTACCTGGCCCAATGGAAGAGACGGCCCTGATCTGCTGTGGCTCCAGTGTGGTATAGGTCAGGATATCTTTTTGAAGGTGCCTCTATGGATACCTGCAATGTATGCCTAAAACCAGATGTAATTGAGGTCTCAGTTATTAAGCATTGTTTTCTCTTGCTAGTGCAGTGGGTCCCATAGTCCTGTGTCACAGCAGCTGTTACAATTCTTCTTTATGAAAATGTTTCAGATTAATGAATAAAAAAGGCTTCACAGCAAATGAGGTGTTTATTATAGGCAATAATACTTGAAGATGAAATGTCACCTTGGTATTACATCACCAGTATAGACTGACTCAATGATCTACACGTTATATTAGGCATACACATTTTATAGGTTACGTATAAACTTTATTTGAAATCATATTATATTAAAAAGCTTTAGCACTCACTGCTCTCATTTATTAAGATTCATTATTAATTTATTAGTCAATAAATATCTGACAGATCTGGCTGTCACAAAAACGACTTACAAAGCCATGCTATTATGCAATAAGTGCTACCATTAGCCGGTCCAGGGACTCTTCCCATTTCTGTGATTTGGCATGTGTCGCTTGTTCAAGTAATAACACGTTGCTTCTAGGGAAAAATGGCAGCCAGACTAAGTCATAATAAAACATGAAAGCACATTTCTAAGAAGTGCTGCAATTTCTGCTACTTATGCCACACCTCAGGAACAGGGGAATGAAAGGATTTCAATGAGAGCAGCCTGTGTCATCACTTCTCCCTGCTTTTATAGCCACATCTTCACAAAGCATTATTTTCCCTTAATGCACAGTAATCGTGACCATGATCACATGCGCTGCAGGGAAGATGCAAATCAGGAAAAATATACTACAGAAGGAGTAAAAATTCTAATTAATTTCATTTTTCGCACTTAAAGGAGTTGTTTCATTGGGGCAGAGGAGCATAACAGAGGGGGTTCCTACCAAGCATCAGTTCCCATTCTGGCAGACCTAGCCCAATATAAAGTTTTGCTAAAACAGGGCCCTGTTCGGTTTGACACAGGTTCGACCAAACTTTGGGTCTGGGATAACCTGAACATAATTTTTTTCACCAACCCTAAACCTCACCATATTCTTTACAATAAGTTAGGGTTATGGTTGCTTAGGCAGTTTTAGAGGGTTAAAATCCCAGTCAAGCAACATGACACTCCCCCTGCTGCCTAACTTCCAGTCCGATGTGCCATCCGACATTACTTCCAATTACTTTACCATTGGCATAAGTAACCAGAAGTGACATTGGATACAACGTCTGACACCACTTGCAGTTACTAGAGCATCATCGAGCTTAATGTTGAAGCAACGGAAAGTAAATTTGGACCATAAATTAGGCTCCAACAAGAGCATTGCATCATCAGACTGGTAGGTGAACCCTCTTAAACAACCCGAACATTAAGTTAGTACTGAGAATAATGATTACAGTCTATTTTCTTTGCTGATCTTCACTAAAAATCAATTCAGGGAGACATGAACTGAAGAGACTTTGATCCAAATTAAAACACTACTAATGAATATTACATCTGAATCACTGCATCTAATACTACATTTCCCTCAATTGGGAATTGCAGTGAAATAAGCAGTCAACAGCAACTTCCTCACAGTTCTCTGCATCTTCAAACTGTTAGCCCACCCTTAAGATAGGGAATTAATGAAAAAACAGTGCCGCTTACTGTCAAACCCAACAGAGCAATGATTAGTTTTAAGCTGCAGTACCAGACACAGCCACAAATGTATGGAGGTCACTAAACATGGTGTTGCTTTATAAGGGGATGTTTACATGACGAGTAAAATGTACTCCTGGGATTCACATGGATTCTGTCATCTGATGCGTCTTTGAGGAGTATTTTGTACTAAAGTATGTACTTATTGCATATGAATTTAGGGTCGTTTTTCGGAAATGGTTTCACATGCGGTTTGCTGTCAGAAAGAGTCACATTCATGCTTGTGTTGTTTTAAACACGGATACACTTTAAAAACCACATGCAATACTCCTACAAATGTTTCGGACACGTAATGCATGAGGCTATAAGCCCCTGAAGAGATTACATCTCCTGCACTTGTCAGTGTAAATGGTCAGCTACTTACAGAGGGGCTAGATATGCTAACCAATGCTATAGAACCACCCATATTCTGAGGAAACCGAGTGTAAAACTGCTTGTGACTCAGTAAAGCAGCCTAGTGAGAAAACCCCTATAGGATGCGCAATCCTGTGTTTTGCTGTGAGCCAAATGGTGCCTGGCAGCAGCATATTACTCTCCTCCTCCTGAAATAAGGGTTCATGAAGAGATCCGAGAAGATAACCATCAGCCAAACAAGTGGTTACACACATACAGACAGGTGGTGAGAATTTTTCATATTGACCACTGTTAGATACTTTAGCACAGAGGCATAACTGAAATCTTCTAAGTCCCAATGCAAAATGTATATAAGAGACCCGACCTACCATGTACTATTTAAAAAAAAAATTGGTATCTTCTTATGTGGCTGAGAACTTTTGGGCCCCTCAGGTTCCAGAGCCAGATAGCAATTGCTACCCTTAGGCCGTGTTCACACGGCTTATTCCCGACGGATTTGTGAGCCGTATTGAGCCACAAATCCGCCGTGAATAAGGGGCGGGGCGGGGGCGGGCCGGAGTGCGGCGGGGGCGCCGCTCCCCGGCCCCATAGACAATGCATTGTTTACGGCGCGTCCGCGCCGTAAATAATGTGCATGTCACTTTCTCTCCCCGCGGCGGATTCGCCGAGCGGGGAGGAGCGACGGATTCCACTGTTCTCAATGAGAGCAGTTGGATTACCGTAATTGCTGCCGCGGAATGGTGCCGTACTGAAGCGCAAATCCGGCGCGCAGTACGGCGCCAATACGCGGCAGAATAAGCCGTGTGAACAAGGCCTTACAGTTGCTGCGTTTTAGGCTAGGGTCACACAGCATAGGTCAAAAAAACTTGCTGAAAACCAAAACCTAAAAACTGCTTTGAACATCAGGTTTTTTTTTTTGTCCAAAGCAGCTGGTTTTCAGCACGTTTTTTGCTGTATTTTTTGGACTGTTTTTGGGCAGTCTTTAATGTATGCACAATTCATATACTTTGTTAAAACACCTGGGCAGTTTTTCAGCAGAACCGTCCAAAAACTGTGCCAAAAAAAGTCAGCCGGTTTACATAGACTTCAGTAGTAAGTTTTCCGCCCTGTCGTTTTTTTTCCAACATGTTACAAAAAAAGACCAGCAACGGTAAAAAAAAAAAAAAATCTTTCTGTGGAAACAAAACGTTTTTACTATTAATGTCTATGAGATCTGTTTTCAGTCGTTTTTTTCAGCGGTTTTAGAAAAAGACAAACGCTGGGGAAAAAAAACTACTGAAAATGTGTGCAGCGGAGACATAGCCTTAAGGTATATTCACGCGGCGTTTTGGGATGTTTTCAGATCCGTGTTGGATCCGAAAATCGCATCCCAAAACGCTGCGGATCCAACACGTATACAGCACGCAGCTGCATGTTTGGATGTGTTGGATGCAGCAGGATCGCACCCTATAGTTTTAAATAGGGCTCCTGCTGCATCTTTCGGACCGAGAATTGACATGCCAATTCTTGTGAAAGATCCGAAAGACACAGTGAGACAAGCATCAGTGATCACTCGTGTGAACGCCAATGTGTGTTTCATATTAAAAGCAATGGAAATGACATTGCTATTTATTAGATACGTGTTTGGGTCCGTTTGGGGTCCGACAGATGGATCCAAACACGTATCTAAAACGTATGTTCCCACGGACTCAACATGCCGTGTGAACACACCCTTACAGTCCAAAAGCATAAAAGGAATCTAGAACGAATATTTTTTTGTTAATTTATCAAAACCAGATACTGAAACATGCTTTTCTTTTTAGTTGTTTTTATTTTTGGATTTCAGATTTTTTCATTTTTTTTTCTGTATAGGACTATGGGGGCAGCCATTTTTCCTAAGCTGCTTTTAACATTTAGAGATCGACTTTACTGCAGCTACTTGGATATTGAAGCCTGTGAAAAGGAGCAAAGCGTGTTCTTGGTATGCTCTTAGACCTGGGAAGACGTCACTGTGCAGGGAGGGTGAGTTGAGGAGCTGTCTCCTATTGTCAAGGGTGGATGCTTTATCTATACAGTGGTGTCCTATTTAGCATACCTCCTAAGTGTTCCTCTTTTGGAGAAACAATCCCTATTTTTGACCCAAATCACCCGGTACCTCCTTACTCTATAAATGTCCCTTTTTTGATCGGATATATAAACCTGCAGTAATAAACCTACTATATTTCTCCCAATAAGCCTCTCTCTTGCTCATAAGGCTACATCTACATGGCCGAGGACAAAAGACTCGTCCAACCAGTATTTTACACTCTGTTTTCATCTTTTGTACCGGTTTTTGTCCCTTTTTGGTTTTTGGATTTCATTCAATTGAGCAGAACTACATTCTGCCATTTTCAAGTGCAATATGGCAGATTATAGAACAGTTTCTAAGTTTTTTAACCCGATTTTCGAATTTAAAATCCAACCACAGAAAATCCGAGCTGTGTAGACTACTATGGGGATGATTTACAGTCGGATTTTTGCGGATCCTAAATGCAGAATCTGCTTAAAAATCTGACAGTAAATCACTGTTATGTAGATGTAGCCTAACTGCCTATTAGGCTGTAGTGCATATGTTATTTAATAATTTGGACCATAAATATGTATCTATGAAGAGGATTTTGTGCAAATTTGTAAACAAAAATGTATTTAAGCATATAGGTATACATAAAAATAAAGGATTCCTCTCAATGAACCATAAGTGTCCCTCTGACATTCCAAACAGTTGGACGGTATGCTATTTTGGTGCAATCTTGCATTGGCTGATGTAAAGTTCTCTCTACAGAACAGGAAGTGTCAGGCTATTATAAGGCTTAGGCTAGGTCCACACCGCAGTTGTAAAATGCTGGTCGGATTCTGTTTATTTTTGTATTTTAGCATCTTTTCAATGGTTTTGGGGAACGGTTGTGTTCACAGTTTGCAGATTTGTCCGTCCTCCTACACCATTGAATAGCATCCCTTCTGCCCGAAAACCAGGTGAAAGATTGTGCATGGTCAAAGTTTTTCGGCACACCGGCAGTTTCGCCCAGTAAGAAAACCTGTGCAGTGTAGACTATTGGGCGGATTTTCTATTATAGTCTATGTGGATGGTTGACAGCCGGTTTTCAAATCCGAAAACCATCTGAAAATCTGACGAAAAACCCTTCCCGTGTGGAAGTACCCTTAGTGGCCAAAGTGAAAAATGCAAGACTTCAAGATTTTTAAATTCTTAAAAAATTAATTTCACATATTAACATGACTTAACAATAGGTCATTTTCTGATGACACATAACATTTAAATATGCTACTTAAAAATCATGGCAAACTGATAATCTACCACATCCCAACAAGCACAGAAAACAGGACCTGGCACAAACTCATCTCAGGTGGCAGCTATAATGAAAATACCAATGAAAAAAATATTGCACAAGCTGGCACATTACAAAATCTAAACATGGCATAGGCCACAACTTGTCTCTGCTAGAAGTCAAGGAACTTTGATGAGGTGAAATTATGTGTTACAAATTGTCCTACAGATTACCTCATACCAAACTCATGGTAAATAGACTGTTCTCCTAGTGGTGTATTTATTTTTCAAACACCTATTCAATAGATTAAATAAATAGATATGAAATATTTGTTTTTGTAAAGGGTGAGACTTACAAAACTGCATAAAGTAGGACAATAAAAACTATGGATGACATGTATGAATCCTGGTGCTGACAGGCCAGTTCTAAATTGCTTTAAGGCAGTGTAGAATGCGTCAGAATGTATGAACCTGTTCTTCTGCAGGTCATACATACAGGGCAGTGTAGAGCCTATACGGCAAGTCTGGCTCAGGCACCACCTTTACCCTGGTCTGGCTGTTCTTCTGCAGGTCATACATACAGGGCAGTGTAGAGCCAATACAACAAGTCTTGCTCAGGCACCACTTTTACCCTGGTCTGGCTGTTCTTCTGCAGGTCATACATACAGGCGCAGTCTAGGGCCAATACAACAAGTCTTGCTCAGGCACCACCTTTACCCTGGTCTGGCTGTTCTTCTGCAGGTCATACATACAGGACAGTGTAGAGCCAATACCACAAGTCTGGCTCAGGCACCACCTTTACCCTGGTCTGGCTGTTCTTCTGCAGGTCATACATACAGGCGCAGTCTAGCGCCAATACAACAAGTCTTGCTCAGTCACCACCTTTAACCTGGTCTGGCTGTTCTAATTGTTAGATTTGGCGTCAAAGAATCATAAATATGTCTACTTCTATGAATGTGGTGTGACGCCCCAAATCTTTGGCGCATTACAAAGGGACTTATTGCGCCAAAGTTTGGAGTGTGCCTGTTCATACATTCTTTTTGGCTCAAAGTACACCACAAACAGGTCGCCCAATATACCTGTATTTGCCCTATATATTTGTATCTACACACAAACACCGTGATACACACCAGCATTCCTGCGCTGCAGCTGTGTCTGCGTTTTCGCTTCTTGCAGCCAATCACTGATGTCAGAAGTCACGTACCATTCCATTGAAATTATCATTAAAAATGAATGGCATGTGACCAGTGAAGACACTGACGGGAGGAGAAGGAGGAAATGGATGATAAATAGTCTGGGATTCGGGAGAGAAGAGAGGTAACATCTGGGCCAGAGATGTAGAGTTGTGTGTGTCATCAGCATATAGATGGTAGTGAAAGCCGTGTGAAGCTATGATGCTGACCAACGCCAAGAGTGTAAAGAGAGAAAAGAGTAATGGGCTCAGGACTGACCCCTATGGGAGTAGGTAAGCAATATATGCAGCTGTGTGGCTCTGTGTGGTACATGTTAGTTTATGAGTTTACTCCTGATAAATATGTAGAATATCCGCTTCAAATGAAGTGTGAATAGAGCTTCCAGAATTTTTCACAAAAAAAATGGTACAACAGTCTGGTCAAGAATGGAGAAAAAAAATAAACCCGAGATTTCCATATAAAAAAATGTCAAGAAAGGACAGAAACTACTTGGCCAAGCCATTTTTGTATAAGAGTCATCCTTAGTTATATAGATATTGCCCACAGCTACAACATGGGAGTTACTATGGCAAATACAGTACAGCAAATCAGTCTTACTTGAACAAATATGGCGCCCTCTAGTGCTAGCTTTAAATCGCTGAAGCCACTAATCAGAGAGATTTGTTCCTCAGAGCTCAAACTTCCCCTTAGCATTCCCGATTTTGTCAGTTCTTCCATCTGCTTCCTAATAAACGAAAGAAAAAAAAAGAAAAAATTATAAAAAGCAAAGTAGCATCTCAAGTCTTGTGTACAGACATTGCACATTCGGAAACACAGCAGCTGCTAATACCAACATAATTTTAAGGGCATAGCTGGACTGAGAAACATTGCACATGGTTTATTAGATGAAAGGACTGACGCATAGCAAATGCGGTGCCAATATTCAAAAAAGGGTCAAAAAGTGATCCTGAAAACTATAGGCCAGTAAGCTTAACCTCTGTTGTGGGTAAAATGTTTGAAGATTTTCCAAGAGATGCTATCCTGGAGTATCTCACTGAAAATAAACGTATAACGCCGTTCCAGCATGGGTTCATGAAGGATCGGTCCTGTCAGACTAATCTCATCAGCTTCTATGAGGAAGTCAGTGCTAGACTGGATCGGGGTGAGGCATTGAATGTTGTATATCTAGATTTTTCTAAAACATTTGATACTGTGCCACATAAAAGGTTGGTAAGTAAAATGAGACTGCTTGGACTGGGGGAAAATGTTTGCAAGTGGGTAAGTAACTTGCTAAGTGATAGAAAACAAAGGGTGGTGATTAATGGTACATACTATGACTGGATCCCTGTACTGGTGAGGTACCACAGGGGTCAGTATTGGGCCCTATTTGCTTTAATATTTTCATTAATGATCTTACACATGGATTTCACAATAGAATATCGATCTTTGCAGATGATACTAAGCTCTGTAAAGTAATCAACACAATAGAGGATAATGTGTTATTACAAAGGGATCTGGATAAGTTGGAGGCCTGGGCAAAGAAACAGCAGATGAGGTTTAACACAGATAATTGCAAGGTTATGCACATGGGGAGGAAAAATCCATTACATGATTACATGTTAAATGGAAAAACGCTGGGAAAAAGTGACCTGGAGAAGGACTTGGGAGTCCTAGTGGACAGTAAAATTAATTGTAGCAGCCAGTGTCAGGCAGCAGCAGCCAAAGCAAATAGGATTATGGAGTGAATTAACCCAACAGACGTACCAATACATCCTAGCGGGAAGTATAAAAATGGACGTATGGGTACGTCCTGGCGATCGTGCAGACTTACAAGCAAGCCCCACACGATCGCGACATGGGACCAGCGGTATGTTACCGCTGGCCTCATGCCGCAGGTGTTTAACCCCTTAGCTCCAAAGATCAATTAAGATCATCTGAGCGAAGTCGCAGGCAGGAGAAGTGAGCACCCTAGTGCGGCAGCAATTTCCGACCAGACTGTAAGAGCAGTGAAACTGTGGAACTCTGCCAGAGGAACTCATCATAGTGAATTCACAAACAGCATTCAAAAGGAGCCTTAATGCATTTCTAGAGTGTAATAACATAAGTTATAGTGACTAGGATTCTGGAGAAGGGTCGTTGATCCAGGGATTTATGCCGATTGCCAGATTGGAGAAAAGGAATTTTTTTCCCTAAAATGAGGATAATTGGCTTCTACCTCCTGGGGGTTTTTGCCTTCCTCTGGATAAACACTATAGCACAATAGGTTGAACTGGATGGAGATCTGTCATTTTTCGGCCTTACAAACTGTGTAACTATGTAAAGCAAAAAAAAAAAAAAACTTGTATATTAAAACCAAAAAGAAAACATTCTTCATTATTCTTATGACTGGATATTGGTACTGTTTAGGAAGTTTTGGTTGTGCACAAACTCGCTCATAGGGTATATGCCCACCAGATTCACAGCAGAAACTCTAGAGCATATTGGCAAGTAAATCAGCAGCAGCATTTACACACAATACTTTGTGGTTCATGTTATTTTTATTGTAACCACCAAAACTCCTTTTCTGCTTCATACAGAGAAATTATTACAATTTCCAAAATGATTATGTGCAGGTAGTCAACCACAGATAGCAACAAAACCCTACAACAATCAGATGATTGGGAGTAGGAAGCAGACCTACAGTATAGGGCAGGGGCCCTCAAACTTTTTAAACAGGGGGCCAGTTCTTGGTCCCTCAGACCATTGGAGGGCTGGAATATGGTTTAAAAAAAAAAGTTTTACTTTGTGGGTCGATACGATTACAGCGATACCCAATTTATATAGTTTTTCATGTTGAAGCGCTTTTTTAAAATAATAGTTTTTATTGTATAAATAAAACAATATTTATGTGTCACCGTCTTCTGATAGCCATATAGGCAGGTTATATGTACCCCAGAGGGTATATAGGTCCCCAGCAGGTATATAGATAGTTTATAGGTCCCATAGCACGTATATACATAGCTTATATGTTCCCCCGCACCTGTATAGGTAGATTATGTTCCCCCTTGCACATTTATAGCTGCCCCCCTGTACATCATTAGGTAGATTATACGGCCCCCAGCAGGTATAGAGATTATTAAAAACTAACGGAACTCACCTGACCTTGCTCCCCGACTCCGTCGCTGCTCCCGGTCTTTCTTCACATACAGCGTGACGTCACCAGGCTGCGCCGCAGTGCGATGACGCTCACGCTGCCTGTGCTGTGTACGCTGCGGAGCCTGTAACTGTATGTGTGTCCCGGCGCCGCTGCCATCGCCAAGGTCCTAAGTCGATACCTTAGCGACCGGTATCGATTTAGGACACTAAGGATCGGCAGCGCCGCGAGCTACCTGTGAGTGAGTGATGGTGGCCAGACACTCCACCACTCACAGGCACCTCCCATATATTTTAAGTGTCCGCCCTCCGTCACTCAGGCACCTCCTGTCCTCTGCAGAGTGCCCACGCCCACCCCATTCTACCTAAGCTGGCCCCTGCTGTTGCGCTGCTCTCGATGGCCCTCACATCCCCAGTCAATGCCCACGGCACCTCCCATAGTATGGGGGGGTGCCGTGGGCGGTGACAGGGGACACGAGGCATCACGAGCAGCGCAACAGCAGGGGCCAGCTCAGGTAGAGATTGCAGCAGGGTCCTTGTGGACTGCGGCGGGCCGGATAAAAGTCCTCGGCGGGCCGCATTTGTTCAGGAGATTAAGAAAATTTTATCTACTGCTATTGTACACAAGTTTCTCTGTGTTACCGACCCCCTCTCTCTGCTCTCTCTATTATCGGATTGATCCAATTCAGATATTCTGCATAGACATTCAATGATGTGCCAAGTTTATTAAGAGGTGGGTGCTTCTTAATAAATTAGTGATCTGTTACTCCAGCTCACTTATGTTGTTGGGCATATGAAACGTCAGTCCATGCAAATCTGATAAAAGCAACATGAGCTTCGTTCAGAAATTACATTGTACTTTTAGAAGTGTACATTTTGCACGGTTTCCTATACAAGCTGACCGTACAATACTGATATTTATCAGCATGTATTGTGTCAAAGTATAGGATAATTATAGAAAGCCTGCAGTTGGCTGTACAGGGTAGTAGCAAGAAACCGTACTTCCCAGAGTCACTCTGTATGTAGCAACGTAAAAATGCCCCAAATCTTCAGTAACATTTTCTTAAACGGGTCTTTACTGTAGATCTACTTTCATGGCATAGCAAAGTAGGATAGGTGTAGCTCTCACACCTATCTCAGGAAGAGGCCCCCAAAAGTTTCTTCAGGTCGGAGAATCAGTCAAGTTTGCGCACAACTCTCCATTCTGTTCAGCCAAGTGGTGGATTCAGCTGCACTTGGAAATCTTGTAGCACAGAATGGAGAGTAGTGTGAAATAGAGACTTTCAGAAGCCCGTTCCCAAGATAGGTATATGTCCCAGAGGTGGGATCTGCATATGTCACACTAATGGCATATCAACTGGATATACCATCAAAAAGTGTGAGCTGGAAAAACATCTTTAAAAGGGTGGTCTCACTACACTGATTCATTTTACCTCAGTCCTGTTTTCTTGGTTTCATTTTGAATTCAGGGGCATGTTAACTAGCTTCCACTAGGCTGCAGTAGAAGCCAGGTCTGTAGCTATAGCAACCAGTGTCGGCAGCCTATCTGGAGAGATCAAACAGGTCTGTAGCTATAGCAACCTGAGGAGCTGATGCAGCCCATACAAGAGGGGATATCTAGGAATAGGTAGGACATAAAAAGTAATCCTTGTAGTGAGACAACCCCTTTAATCCTTGTAGCATTGGAATTCTATCATTGCTATAAAACTGAACACAAACTTTTCTTGATATTAACTATAAACTAAGTTTTAATCATGGTTTTATTTTCACAAGTCATAAAGCTGTTTCCTTTTACTGAAGAGCCCTGTGATCCAAGAAAAACTGTAAATTATTTTGATGGGGTCAGATAGTAATAACCTGAAAACGTATACGGTATTGAGTTTCAAAATCAGATTGAGGCCAGGTTTATATAATAATTTTTTAAACTGCAATATTTCAAAGATGCAGCCAATGAGATGAAGTCACTGAATAAGAAATTATACATTTCCAAGCTCGCATAAATTACAGGCATAGTCAAAGTTCCTATCCAGATCCTATGTATATAAGCGAATATTGATGTGTATATCCAGGCTCGGACTGGGCCGCCGGGGGACCGGGGAATCCCCCGGTGGGCCCCCCCTGAGCCGCTGGGGGCCCCGGAGGCAGTGCCGTCGCTCCCCGGGGCCCGTCCGCGCATCCGGTCCCTGAACGCCCGGGACCTGCATCCCGAGCGCCCAGAGACCGGCCCGGGAGCCGGGGACTAATGTCCCCGACTCCCGGGGCTGCGCGGTGTCAACGGAGCACAGCGCCACTAGCGCTGCGCTCCGCTGATCTCCCGGCAGGCTGAAGGCACTAGGCCTTCAGCCTGCCGGGCGCCGGCCCCTACTGCTGACGTAGGCGGCGCCCGGTGACGTCACTCCACCGGCCGCCTATGCAGTAGCAGGAGCGGCGGAGCAGACGGAGCGGCAGGAGCTGGACGGGAGCCAGGTAAGGTGGTGTTTTTTTTTTTTTGTTTTTTTTTTTAACTATCTACAAGGGGTCCCTGGCTCAAGGGGCCCTTGCTATAAAGGGGGTCCCTGGCTAGAAGGGGGAACACTGGCTACAAGGGGGGTCCCTGGCTACAATGGGGGCCTGGCTGCAAGGGGGGTCCCTGGCTGCAAGGGGTCCCTGCTAAGGGGGGTCCTGGCTACAAGGGGGGGGCTGGCCAATGGGGGAATATGCAAAAAAGGGGGTCCCTGGCTATAAAGGGGGTCCTGGCTACAAGGGGGGTCCCTGGCTATAAAGGGGGGATCCCTGGCTACAAGGGGGGAATCCCCGGCTAAAAGGGGGCCCCCCGGCTACGGGGGGCCCCGGGGCATGGGGGTCCCGGGGATTTTGGGGCCCCCGGCAAAGGGGGGGTTTGGGGAAAAGGCCCCGGCTCGGGGGGCCGGGTTAAAAAGGGGGGGCCCCGGCACAAGGGGGCCCGGGCTCGGGACCCTGGCAAAGGGGGTTTGGGCTAAAATCCCGGGCCGGGGGGGCCCTACAAAAAAAGGGGCCCTGGAAAGGGGGCCCCACTCGGGGGGGGCCCTGCCAAAAAAGGGGCCCCCTGCAAAAGGGGTCCCTGGCAAAAAGGGGCCCCCGGGCTAAAAAAGGGGGCCCCTGCTACAAGGGGGGGTCCCTGGTACAAGGGGGCCCTGCAAAAAAGGGGCCCCCACTACAAGGGGCCCGGGCTACAAGGGGCCCCCTGGCTACAAAGGGGGCCCCCCTGATACAAGCGGGTCCCTGGCACAAAAGGGGGGCCCCTGCTACAAGGGGCCCCTGACTAAAAAGGGGGGGCCCCTGATCAAGGGGGGCCCTGACTCAAGGGGGGCCCCCCCCCCTGGGGCCCTTTCCAAAAAGGGGGCCCTGCTCCTACGGGGGGCCTAACACCTACATTTGGGGGCCCCTGACTACAAGGGGGCCCCTGGCTACTAAAGGGGACGCTTTGTCCTACGGGGGGGGCCCTGATACAAGGGGGCCCTGGTACTAAATACTAAAGGGGCCCTGACTACCTACACAGTAGCTAAAGGGGGGCCCTACTTCCGACACTAGTAAAGGGGGCCCCTAATACCGTATACTACCTAAAGGGCCCCCTAACTGCCTGGAACTACCTAAAAAAGGGCTTAACTCCCGTATACTACTTCAGGGGAAACCCCTAAACTGCCTGTAACTACCTAAAGGGGGTCCCAAACGCTTGCACCTTAAAAAGGGACCAACTCCCACAGCTTACCAAACGGGGAAGAAACCACCTACCTAAGACTGGGGCCTTGCTATTTGTATACCTGGGGTCTTGTCTACCATGGTAATATAATTGAGAGGGCAGCACCCTTTGTAGCATTATCCCCGGGACTTGTCTTCCCCATTTTCCAACCCCTTTGGGAACAGGCCTTAAGTTATGGCTTGTCCCCCGTCTCCCACCCCTGGGAAGTTTGTACAGAGGGGGGGAATAGGTAAAGAGATGCTGGAAAATTGGGATTTAAAAATTTGTGTAAAATTTTCTCCAGGGATGAGCGGGGCCGGGAAAGTCATCAAGTTTGGGGGAACAGCAGAGAAAAGGGAATAAAACACTCATGAAAGAAGAACGACTCATCAATAGGGTCTCCGGTGAGGGGGGGGGGGGGGGGGGGGGGGGGGGGGGGGGGGGGGGGGGGGGGGGTGGGGGCCTGTTTTTTAATGTATTGAACCTGAGCTGGTTGTCTGCCTTATTGGGTCTCTATATGGTGGTGTTGTAGGTTATACCTGAGCTGGTGTCTGACCTCTATGTGGTCTCTATATGGCGGTGTTGTAGGTTATACCTGAGCTGGTGTCTGACCTCTATATGGTGGTGTTGTAGGTTATACCTGAGCTGGTGTCTGACCTCTATGTGGTCTCTATATGGTGGTGTTGTAGGTTACATCGGCGCCGGTATAATGCCAGCGTACATGTGTCCCTGATTGACCCTGTGATAGGAGTTACACTTTTACTTTCTTGCTGGTGATTATTTTAGAAGGTGGTGAGGTGCGTGACCAAGGGATACGTGGAGGGGGATATTGTATGTGGGTGGAGGGGGATATTGTATATGGGTGGAGGGGGATATGGATGGAGCTACTTAGCCGTGTGTCTATGACATGTTAGACGTACAAATGTGTGACTAACTTGCTATTGTACTACACAGTACAGTTCTGTTTTGCACACTGTATTATGTGGTAAAATGGGCGCGTTTATGTCCGAGAGGCCGGTAATATTTTCATGTACATTAGGGTGGGCCCCCCAAGATCAATTCCCCTGTGGGCCCCAGAGCCCCCAGTCCGACACTGTGTATATCTTGATGGTGAAGCCATTTTGCAGGGTCATCAACCAATTCATAAGTTATCATTAGGACTTCTCATTTTTGGAGCTCCTGCCTTAACTTTAGGAGTCTCCAGTTAATTCTTAGGTCTCCATTGTCCATTATGGCTGACAGAATGACAAGTAAAGCATTGATCTTCAATCTTCCATGTCGCTAAAAGGGTAAAAGGAAATGTCACAACTATTTGTATAACATAGATCTACCCCTTCAATCCACTTTCCACATAGAAACCTCAGTCACTTCCTTATCAAGCAGGGAAGTAAAATAAGGATCAGAATGTTTTAAAAGCAAATCATGATCATTGATCAGAAAAAAATTGCCTGCAGTAAATGGATGACACAAGGATATAGAAATGAATAGATTTCTGTAGACATTTTGCTATTTTCCTTCCCCTCCTTCCAAGAGCCATGTTTTCAGTTTTCCCTTCAACCCAGCTAGATGTGGGCTTGCTTTTGTGAGACAAGATATTTTATAAAGACTATATTGTAGAAGTAACCAAGTAACTGCCCTTTGGAGCCCCAGTTATGACCAATAGCAATGATCAGAGGTTCCCCATAGCACAGTATAAGAAGACCTGTCACATCACTGTAGAGAAAGCAAAGTGATTTCAGTCTGTTCAAGAGATGTTTCACAAAGCAGTAGAACATATCTGAGCCACATTATACCACTAGACGAGGTATCTGTAGAATGGTCCTCGGTCAGTACTATAAAAAGGCTTTAGTGACTTTATCTCCGATAAGACAATAGTGCAAGTTACGAGGGCTTCAGAATACAATATTTTTCACATACAATGGTCTTTCCTTTGACATTGTATCCTGTAACCACACTCAACGTACAATGCAACAGAAACTGCCGATCTGCTGCACGTGATTGACTGGAAGGTCCAACCCACCATCATGGACATTAAAAAGTTTTTAAAAATCTGTATTAATGAAGTGTACGCAGTGATTGGTGGCCTAGTACTACCTCTCTACAGTACAGTGCGGTGCTAAAGGTTCTATACTGCTATTTACTTGTGCCAGGATGAGCGGCTCCTTTGGGCACCATGTAAGGGCCCAATTTTCTATTTTCTGGTCAATTGTGTATAAACTACATAACCCAAAGAAGCTCCTATCCTCTAAATAGAAAAATAAATTCAGTATCCAGCATCTGTACTGATGCTTAATAAATTCATGTAACAATTTATAGTGAAATTGGTCTTCAAATGTGCAGCATTTAGCTCATGTGTGGAACTGCATTCTTCAGAGCATACAAAATATACTGTATTACAGGTATGTAGGACATGGGTAATTATAGACTTGCCATATCTTGAATGGATAAGTGCACTACATATAGTGATGCTTGAAATTTTATAAACCCTACAGACTTTAAGATAAATTTGACCTAAAGCTACATTAGGTTTTCTCAGAACTCCTAAAAGCATAAGATGAGAAACAGATCAAACAAAATGAGTCCAAAAAATTTGACTTGGTAATTTATTAAGGTCTTACAACCTCTAGACTAAACAACATACAATATGATCACTAAATAACCCGCAAACTGGTGCAGCAGTAGGAGGATATAGCGCACAAGGGCTTACAATCTACAATGGCGGGGGAAAGAGATAGAAGGAAAGCAATATGTTTGAATGGTAGTATAGAGGCAGAAGGGTTAGTGTAGGATTATAGAAATGGAGGTGATGGTCTGAGGAACAATCAAGAGAAGAGCACAGAAGATCCTGCGAGGATTGGATAGTTGTGTGAGAGAGAGGAAATCAGGAGAGAAAGGTGTAGGGGTGGGGGGAGGCCAATAAGAGAATATCATCACTATGGAGAGCCTTGTATGTCATGGTCAGTAGTTTGAATTGAATTCCCTGAGCAATGGGCAGTCATTGAAGGAAATGGCAGAAAGGAGAGGCGGAGACATCATGAGAACAGAGATAGATTTGAGAAATGTTTTTCAGGTGGTGGTGAGGATAGATCCAAAATAGATAGATCTGGTACAGAGGTTAAGCTGAATAGGGAAACTATAATGACGTCTATTTTCTCCTTGTTGAATTTTAGAAAGCAGGAGGAGAAGAAGAAGAATTTGGACGAAAGACATTCTAGGATCCTGAAAAGCAAAAGAGTTAACATTGAGGCCGGAGATTTGAGTGTGGTCAGCATACAAGGGCTACTGAATTCCATGAGAGTGTTATCAGCTGACGCAGGCCAAGAGTATAAATAGACAAGAACGGAGGGCCCCAAGTCGGACACCAAAAACAGAAGGTGAGCAAGTGGTTTCAGAGCAAGACAAAAGTTCAGTTGGTAAGACATGAGGGGATCCAAGAGAAGGTCAAGTCTCTGATGCTGAGGAATAGGAAAATGTATAGCAGTAAGGAGTGGTCAACATTGTCAAAGGCAGAGGACAAGTCTAAAAGGAGGCGCCTAGACTCATGCCGGGAGGCTCTTGCACTTATTACGTCATTTGAGACGTTAGTTATGGCAGCTCCAATAGAGTGGTGGAGTGAGTAACCAGAATTGTAGTGTGTCAAGAGGCAATCTGGATGAGAGGCAAGGGCGTAGCTACAGGGGGTGCAGAGGTAGTAGTCGCTACTGGGCCCAGCAGCCTGAGGGGGCCCCAAAAGCCCTTCTGCTTCATAAGAAGATATCATCATTATAAGTGGCACATGGTAGATGGGGGGCCCATTTCACTTTTTGTACTAGGGCCCCGGAGCTTCAAGTTACGCCTCTGATGAGAGGTGGTAAGACAGTTCAAGATATACATGTTCAAGGAGTTTTGAGGTAATTGGGAGTAGATATGGGGCAACAGTTGGACAAAAAGATCCCATTATCAGTATCCAGCTGGGACTGTCTATATAGAAGAATGGGCATTCTGAACAATAAACACCATGTACCACTGACATAAGTGAAAATTTTAATCCCATTATTTTCTCCATCTATTGTACCTCTAATAATTTTCTTATGGTTGGGCATATTTACAACATGCGCATATTTGATTTGCCACACCTATAAAAAATGTTGACATTCCTCGGCAGAACTCAGAGGTAATGTCCCAGATTTTTGAGGAGGATTTTTACTTTGCAAAAACAGTTTTCTCCTCTGATTTAGATGTGGGTCAGCCCCATTTCAATGGGTCATACCTGCATCACAACTACCGAGGAGAAATCTGGGGAGGATCTGCTTAAAAAGATGGACACATCAACTGTTTTTTTCTGCACCAAAAGAAGACTGAACTACAGCGCAGTTTTTCGATTCAAATGGATGGGAGTTAGATTGCAAGTGGATTTTAAAGTGGAACCCGATGCAGATTCCACATCAAATTCCACTATGTTTTTGAACACAACTAGATAATAGCAAAGATCCCGAAAGTAGGAGGTTTTTAGTAGAAAAATGATGGCTCAGTGGTTCACCCCAAAGCTTTGCAGTGCTGGGGGCCTCAGTTGAAATAGAACCAAGAGCAACATCTGTATGGAGAGTGTGTATGTTCTCCTCCTGCTTGCATGGGTTTCCTTCAGGTGCACTGAAAACATACTGAAAATGTGAAATTTAGTTGGGAGCCCTAGGCTTGGACAGGCATACAAAGAAGCATGGGAAATCTACTGTAGGACCAGCACTGTTTTTCCTCAGGATGCGCATATAGTTTAAAATTGGCTAAGAATGGCGCCATCAGTAAGCAGAGTGTGTGTAGCTGTTAGTAGCTGGAGGGACAACTGAAGCCAGAGACCTCCTTGAGCAGGAGGAGTGCAACACCTTTCTACAGTTTCCATTTAACTCAAATGGATGTTCCCACAAAGCAAACTCCGCTGCACAGCCGGCCATGCAGAAGAAGGAGGGTGGCACTTGCGGGTATTTTCCTCATTTACTTCTATGGAAGTTCCAAATATAGCAGAGTATGTGCGGTAGGCTATATTCAGGGGCTCCCATAGATGTGAATGGGAAAGACATCCGCACATGCTGCCCTCCTCCTTCTTCATCACGGTCGGCTAGTAGTCCCCGGAGTCGATTGCTAAGGTCTTAACAATCGACTTGAGGCCTTAACAACTGGCTTAAACAAATCGACTCTGGAGTCCGCGAGTCGATTTGCTAACTCTTTATCAACTGACTTGTCTTTGAGGCTTAACCACCGGCTTAACGACATGTTTAGCGACTTCACAACGCAGTATATTATGTGTCCCCACAGTGAAGGTGAAAAGGGTCCCCCAGTAATTATAACGCCTCCATAAGTGTTATATACTTTAACTATGTCCCCACAGCCAGGTATATAGGGCAGGTTACCAGTCCCCCAGCAGGTATACGGGCAGGTTACAACGGGTCCCCCCAGCAGCATATAGGGGCAGGTTACGGATCCCCGCCAGCAGGTATATGGGCAGTGTACCGGATCCCCCAGCAGTATAATGGGCAAGGTTTACGGATCCCCCAGTCAGGTATAATGGGCAGGTACGGAATCCCCCAGCAGGTATATGGGCAGGTTAACGTATCCCCCAGCAGGTATAATGGGCAGTTTACGGATCCCCAGCAGGTATAAAGGGCAGGTTACGGATCCCCAGCAGGTATATGGGGCAGGGCTTACGGATACCCCCACAGTATAACTGGGCAGGTTACGGATCCCCCAGCAGGTATATGGCAGGTTAACGGATCCCCCAGCATAAATGGCATGTACGGATCCCCGCAGGTATATGGGTAGCCAGATTTACGGATCCCCCAGCAGGTATATGGGCAGGTTACGGATCCATCCAGCAGGTATATGGGCAGGGATTACGGATCCCCCAGCAGGTAACTGGGCAGGTTACAGATCCCCAGCAGGTATACTAGTCAGGTATGGATCCCCCAGAAGGTAATGGACAAAGTTACGGATCTCCTCCAGCCAGGTATGATAGCAGGTTAGTCCCCCAGCAACACATGGGTAGGCTAAATGTCTCCCCCATCAGGTATATAGATAGCTTATAGGTCCCCCAAGCAGGTATATAGATAGCTTATAGCCCCACATCACATGCATAGTATAATTATAGCTCCACCCTGCACGTCTATAAGTAGATAAATAGCCCCCTGCACATATAAAAGTAGATAATAGCCCTCTGCACATATAAAAGTAGATAATAGGACACACCCCCGCTGCACATATAAAAAGTAAGTCTAATAGGCCCCCCTGCGCACATAATATACAAGTAGATAATAGGCCCTCCCCCCATGCACAGTATATACAAAGGTATATAATAGGGCCCGCCCCCCCTCACATAATATACAAGTAGAAAATATGGAACCCACCCTGCACATATATCACAAGTAGATAATAGGACCCCCGCCCCTGCACATATATACCAGTAAGATAATAGGCCCCCCTGCACAATAGAAGTATCATAATAGCCCCCCCCCCTTGCACATTTATAACAAGATTACATAGCCCCCAGCATGAATAGAGACAATTACAGTAATAAACAGACAGCACTCACCTGACCCATCCGCTCCCTGCCGCTGTCACTGCAGTCCCGTCTTTTTTCTCACAGGGCGCAGTCACACCAGTGCACCGCGCTTACACTCGAGATGACGCTGATCGGATACACTCCTCTGCCGGCGC
Organism: Phyllomedusa bahiana; assembly: GCA_025379985.1. Classification (NCBI taxonomy): domain Eukaryota; kingdom Metazoa; phylum Chordata; class Amphibia; order Anura; family Hylidae; genus Phyllomedusa; species Phyllomedusa bahiana. The sequence continues at coordinate 11,114 of JAODAL010007224.1, read as the reverse complement.
GCCCACAGCACAGGCGGCGCACAAGAGCCGCAATCCTGCCTGCGGCCACAGAAGTACTCTGCGTAGCTCTCTGCTCCGCCAAAGCATCAACGGGATGATGCGTCCGGCTGACGCACAAGACATTAGTCCCGCACCGCTGCCGTCGCCAATGGTCCTAAGCCATAGCTTAGTCGACCTGAAACGGCTTAGGACCCAACATGCGTGCGGCGGATAGCGGCGGCGCCGGGGACTATCGGCTAGCAGCTGACAGCTGACCTCTGCAGTGGGGTTTGCTTTGTGGGAGCACTCCTTTAAATAAAAGAGTGCTCTTGGTGTGCTACTAAACCCTTGTTATATGAAACAGCCAGGGGCGTCGCTAGGCAGTTTTTATTCGGGTCATAAGCCCCGAACAAAGCTGCCTGTGCCCCGAATCTCAGATCGTCAGGTTTCAGGTAGTTGCTATGTGCTTGAAGCGCTGACTATCTAGTCAGCTTGGTAATGGTGCTTCCTCATGGACACCATACAGCTCAGTGACTTCCTAAAGTGCAAGGAGGGAGAGGAGGACGACTGCAGGAGGTGACAGGGAGCTGAAGGAGGGTAGGAGGCGGTGTCGTCTGCTTCACCTTAGTTTCCAGTATATCGAGTCCAGGAAGTTCGGCAGCAGTGAGTGAGAAGCTCCGCCCCCTGCTGTTATCTCTGCTCCCGGTCCATCTCCTGCAGCTGCATTGTCCTACCCTGTCCTCATGGCTTCAGCAGCCTCCCACAGGTACCCACATTTTGGAGGTCTCTAGTGAGTGAGTAGCCTCACTGTAGAGACCAGGACTACATAGTATAATATCAGTGAAACATAATCTTCATGAATATGAACTGTACTGAATGTATATATGTCTGTGTATATATCTGTGTATGTAGAAGTGTGTATATAGTATATGTCTGTACATAGTGTATGTATATGTCTGTGTATAGTGTATGTATACACTCACCGGCCACTTTATTAGGTACACAAAGCTAGTAACGGGTTGGACCCTCTTTTGCCTTCAGAACTGCCTCAATTCGTCGTGGCATAGATTCAACAAGGTGTTGCAACGATGCTCAATTTGGTACCAAGGGGCCCAAAGAGTGCCAAGAAAATTTCCCCTCACCATGACACCACCACCACCAGCCTGAACCATTGATACAAGGGGTCCAGGATTGGGACCCAAAACTTTTCCATGTTGGTTGACCGGGCCAAAATTTCATGAACCCTGCCTGGAGCCCATTTCTGCCTTTTAAGGGGGTTTTGCCGTAACTTTGCCATTCATGAGATGCTCTTTTGCCTACCTTGGGTTGTAACGGGTGGCTATTTGAGTCACTGTTTGCCTTTCTATCAGCCGAACAGTCTGCCCATTCTCCTTTGACCTCTGGCATCAACAAGGCATTTTCGCCCACAGACTCCCGCTCACTGGATGTTTTTTCTTTTTCGGACCATTCTCTGAAAACCCCTAGAGATGGTTGTGTGTGAAAAACCCAGGAGACCCAGCAGTTTCTGAAATACTCAGACCAGCCCTTCGGCACCAACAACCATGCCACTTTCCCAAAGGCCCTCAAATCACCTTTCTTCCCCATACTGATGCTCGGTTTTGAACTGCAGGAGATTGTCTTGACCATGTCTACATGCCTAAATGCACTGAGTTGCCGCCATGTGATTGGCTGATTAGAAATTAAGTGTTAACGAGCAGTTGGACAGGTGTACCTAATAAAGTGGCCGGTGAGTGTATGTCTGTGTATGTAGTGTATATGTGTGTATGTATATGTCTGTGTATACATGTGTGTGTATATGGTATATGTATACGTGTATATATGTATGTAAATGTGTATGTACTGTATATATGTGTGCTCATATATATGTGTATATATATTTCTGCGTATACACACATATCCACAATATTGCCCCATTCACATCACTAAAACATAATCCTGTTTGCTGCAGCCAGACTAAGGGTACGTTCACACTGCGTAAATTGCGGGGGGCATTTCGACCCTTATTTGCACTTCAATACATGCGACATGCGCCCCATCATTACGGTAATTCATAGCTCTCACAGAGAGCTATGAATTATGTCCGTCTCCCCCAGCGTGCAATATGATCGTATTGTACACTGGGGGAGAGAAGTGACTGGTCACTTCTTTGCGGCGATTATGCGCCACTGATAGTGGAAGTGAATGGGGCCGCCCCCCGTGCTTTAGAAGTTCGCACTGAACAGCGCCTACTTCCAAAACATACAGCGTACTGTGGCACATACTGCCCTAAGGGTATGTTCACACAGCGTATAGTGGCACATATCTGTGCGCATCACTATACGTCTGCTGTTGGAAGTACGTGCTGTCCAGCGTGTAATTTCAGCAGCGCTCCAGCCACCTCCAATCCACTTTCACTTCCTCCCAAAAGAAGTGGCAGGTCACTTATTTTTACGGGCGGGTTCTGTGTGCAGGGAAAAGAACAGCTAATCCTAGCACTCACCGCTATGATTTTACCGTATTTGCGGGGGGACTTTTTTGGGCTTTACACCCCAAGTTTTTGCCCACAAATCCTGTGTTGTTCACACGAATAATGTGGTCCGTACTTCGGCGTTTTTGCGTTTCAAAAAGTCCGTCAACGGGACATATTACGGAAATTCATAGCTCTCTTTCAGAGCAACGATTCCCTTTTTCTGAGGAGAATAAATATCATGAGAGTTCAGAAGACGCGCTGGCCACGTTTTTTCTCAAAAAAACACATACGCATTCAAAATGGGGCATAAAATCCCGGGGTGAACCAGCCTCTGAGCAAAACTTAAAAAGGGCCCGGGCCCCCGGTTTTTTGGGGCCCTAGAAACCCCCTTTAACCGCATTTCTTAATGTGTTTGGACGTGTTCCAGACCCAAAACGGGCCCAAACACGCATCTAACTGTGACGGTTCGGTGGATCCACTGGACCACCGCAAGCGGTGGTAGTTAACCACCCGGGGGAACGGGGTTAAGTAGCCCCCCGGTTTTACCGGGCCCCCGCCGCAAACGGGATGGATTGCTGCGGCGTGGGGCTACCGGGTCGTTCCCCCTACGTGATTGTTGCGGTGGGGGCCCGGGGGTACTGCGGGGGTACAGAACGAAATAAAAAGGGCGTAGTCAGGAAAGGCAAAGGTCAGGGCGGCGGCAAACAGGCAAGGTCAGGAAACTACGGAAAGGGACTGGGCACGGATAAGAAATAGGGACCAAGGACACTCCAAACTCTCACTAAGCACACCAAAAATCTGGCAAAGGTCCCGGGGGGGGGATACATTATATGGGACCAGCGCCCGGCAATAACCAATTACCGGGGACACGGGGCCTTTTAAATTTAACCAGCCTGCCGCGCCTGGGGGCGCCATGGCCGAGGGCCCGGGACGACAAGAGCGCCTTTTTCCCCGGGGAGGGGGCCCGGGTAACGAGCCGGCGTGGGGACGAGGGTGGCGCGGGTGACCAAAAAGCCCGCGCCGGGGCCCCCTGGAGGCGGGGAAAACGGCCGAGGGAAGCGGGCCCGCGGGGGCCATGACAGTACCCCCCCCCCCTTGGGTCTCCCCCTTTTTTTTTGAACCAGCCAGGAAACTGGAGACGATTGCCTTCCGGCTCCCCGAACCCTCCCAGGCCCGAACCCCTTCCAGTCGATGAGAAAGCCCCCGTTTCCCCCTCAGTTTTTCGTGCCACACCTCCTTGACCTCAAGATGTCATGATTCGGCCACAGGGGAAGGCGGAAGATCTACGGGAGAAGGATTAGCACCACCCTTGAGGGCGAGACAGGAAGGCGTTCGGACACAAGTGGGGGAAGCGGACTTGTAGGAGACCGGGTTAAGCGACGAAGTACCACAAAAGGGCCCAAATATTTAGGGAAACTTGTAGTGGGTACCTTGAAACGGATGTATTTGGCCGAAATAGCCACCCCCATCCCTGGTTAAATAAGGGGAGGTCTCCGGTCCCTACGCCTGAACCTAGTACGAGGGGAAGCCTGAAGCGGGGGCCTGAGAGTAAATGCCAGATGACTTGATGTCTCGTACTTGGGATCCAGGGCAGGAACGTGACACGAAACGGCTAGGGGAGAGGGGGGCGGGGGAGAAACCCCAAACACAATAAAAAAGGGGGGGCGGCTTTAGCAACCCGAGTTAGGGAATTGAAAAGGAATTCCCCCCGGGGGAAAGGTCAGACCAATTATTTGCCCGGGCAGACACAAAATGTCGCAGAAAAGGGCCCCTAATTTTTGGGTTGACCCTTCCACCTGCCCGGGGGTCTGAGGGGGACGAAGACGAAAAGCCCAGCTGGCCCCTTAAACTGAGTACACAAGCCCGCCAGAACTTAGACACAAACGGGACCCCCCCTTCAAGGGGATGTCGAGGGACCCCATGTAACCGAAAGATATGGGGAAGAAGAGCTGGCTAGCTGGGGGTGCGAGGGAAACCCCGGCAAGGGCACAAAATGACCTTTTGGGAAAAACCGTCAACCACCCCCAAATGACCGTTTCCGGATGGGGCCCCGGCGGTCAGTGACAAAGCCCATAGCAATAGGGGCCCACGGCTTCTGGCACAGGGGGAGGCAGAAGTAGACCCGCGGGCCCTGAGGCGAGGGACCTTGTTAGACACAAGAGGCAAGGGAAGAGACAAAGTCCCAACGTTTGCATGGGGGGGCCCACCATGTATCTGGAGATAATTGTACGGACTTGTGAACCCCGGGGATGGCCCGCATTTTGGGGGCGAATGTCCCCTTTTAAAGGATTCTGAGACCCAAAGCAGGCGGACGTAGGTTTTTTCCCGGAGGTACCTTAGAAGGTTCAAAAGGAGCAGCACCCAGAACCTTCCGGAGGAATAATTTTGCTGTAGGGGCGGTTTCCAAGCCTACTTTCAAAAAAAAAACGGAGAGAGCGCTCCCTGACGTTTTTTCAGGGGGGTCGGAAGTTGGGAAAAAATTTAAAAAGAGGGAAGAAAAGCGACCACCGGCTTGTCGCGGATTCAAACCGGGGCAATTGCGATAAAAAGGTTTTGTGATCCGGATTTTCGAGGGGGTTGGAGCCCCTTCAGCGGGTGACCCATTTTTCGGGGCCCAATTTTATAGCAAGGAGTTCCCGGTCCCAATGGTGTAGTTGCGCTCAGTGGGGGTGAAGGCCCTTGGAAAAGAACCCACAAGTTCGCAACTTTCCCGAGGGTCTTCTAAAAAGAACGGCCCCGGGCACCAACTGGGGAGGCATCCTTCTAAGACAAACGGGCGCTGGGGGGTCCGGAGAGAAAAACAGGAGCGGAAGCGAATGGGCTTTTCAGACTTTTTTGAACCCTCTTGACCTCGGGAGGCCAGGATTTGGGGTCGGCCCCTTCTTGTGAGGGCAACCAAGGGGGGCCCCAAAGAGATGAAACTGAGGAATAAATTGCCCATAAAAAGTTGGCAAAGCCTACAAAACCCGAAAAGGCCCGAAGGCCACTGGGCGAGCCATTGCAGGATGCTGAGAGTTTGTGGGGTCCATCTTAGCCCTGATGGACCGATTCCCCCAAAAGGGCAGTGAGGGCTTCAAACAGACACTTCTCCAGCTTGGCAAAAGTTGGGACTCCGGAGACTCTGACACCTGGGGACGGGTTTACGGTGGGGCTCCGTTTGGAAATAGATAAATGTCACCGATAGACATAACACAAAACGTAAAAAGGTCCCGGGAAAATCTCATTCACAAAGTTTTTGGAAAAAAGCCGGGCGTTTCAGAGACCAAATGGGATGACAGATACTCGAAAAAGGGGCCTCCCGGGTGTTAAAGGCGTTTTCCCCCTCGTCACCCTCTCGTATGCGAACAGATTGTAGGCTCCACGGAATCCAATTTAGAAAAAAGATTTTTCGCCACGTAGGCGGTCAAAAAGCTCGGAGATCAAAGGGAAGGGGGGTACCGATTCTTTATGTTTTTTTGTTCAGGCCCCCGGGGAATCGTAAGGGCCGAAGGGGCCCTCTTTTTTTCGACGAAGAAGAATCCGGCTCCCGCAGGTGATGAAGACAACTATGAAGCCTTGGTAGGTTTTCTTGGATAAGTCGGTCATAGCTTTGCTCCGGGGGGGAAAGCGGGGAAACTCTCCTCGAGGGGAGTAGCCAGGTGCAGATCAAAAGGGCAATCGAAGGCCGGTGCGGACAAAGATCGGCCTGTTTTTTTCGAAAAAAAATCAGCATAGTCCTGGGAAGGAGCAGGAGACCTGGCAGAGACTTCGTGGGTTTTGGGAACGGCAATCTGAAGGGCGGGGGACCCCGAAAAGGCATGGAGTGATAGGCCGGGAACCCAACAAAAATTGCCCGTTTCCAATTCGGGTCGGGCATGTCTTAACCAGGGGAGGCCCAGGAGGGTCCAGAAGAGGGGCCAGGCAGTAGAAAACTTCATAGATTCCTGATGTAACGCCCCCAAACTGCAAGATGGGGGCGCAGTGCAGAACCGAATGGCTCCTTGAGGCATTCGCCACTGACGGGGGACACAACAAGGGTTTTTGCAGGAGGTCACTGGAAGCCGGTACTGAGACACCCGGCATGGCTAATGAATTACCGGGGGAACCCCCAGTCCCGGGAAGGGGGGTGGTCTGGAAGGTGTGTCCCGGGAGGTTCCGCAAAGAACCGAAAGGGTCAGAAGGGAAGGTCGAAAGACACCCAGGGTTTCCCTTCCCCCGGGCCCCCAGGTGCGGAATTTTTCCCGGGGCGCACCGGACAGTCTCCATTGAAGTGACCGGAAAACCCCCGCATAAAGCACAACGCCTGAGACGTCGCGTGAGGTTCCTCCTGGTAGATGTGCCCTTTCCACCTGCAAGGTTTGCCAAGAACCGTTTGGCGGAGGAAGTGGAGGGCGTTGGAAACAGGGGCTAAGCGAGGTAGCCGGGTTGTCGGGTGAACTCCTTGGGGGGCGGAGCTCCTGTTGTCTCTCGGCGAAACGGAAATTTTGATCCCCGGGGCTAACCGAATCAGTTCTCCCCAAGGAGGTAGGCAGGGAGGACCCCGAGCTCGTCCTTAATACGTCCCAAAGGGCCTTGCCCAAAAGTGCCACCAAAAGGGCCTCGTTGTTCCCGGCTATTTTTCCCAGGGTGAGTGCGGGAAATGCACGGTATGCCCAAGTGGAGTGCCCCCGTCGGGGGCGGGGATGCTGCGGCAGCTGGGGGGTGCGACCGGGTTTCCCCCAAAAACATCGGAACCCCCGGGGGAAGCTTTCAAGTTGCCCCTTAGCGGGGCTTTCTTCCCACAGGGGGAGTGGCCCAGGGGCCCGAGCTTCGCCAGTTTGGAGCTAAAAATAAAGGCGACTTTAGCCCGCTCAGTGGGAAATTGATTCCCGCATCTCGTGTGTAAAAAACACGCTGATGAAAACCCCTGCATTCTTGGGGTCTCCATCATAGCGGGGGGAGCGGCAGATGCAAAAAGGTCCCGGTGCCAGAGCAGGAGGGGCTGAGGCTGCAGGGGCAACTGGGGGAGGGGACGCAGCGGCCGCACGGAGGTAGGGCGAGCCGAAGGTTCCTCATGGCGCGAGTGGTCGATGCGCTGACTCGTGGGGCGACGGCCGGTAAAGCCGGAGTTGGGGAGAGGTACCTGGCGGAATCCTGCCCAGATTGTACTGTAGGTTTGGGGATCCGCTGGGCCCCCCGAAGCGTGGTATTAAAGCCAAGCCAGGGAACGGAGTCTAAGTTGCCCCCGGTTTTTTACCAGAGCCCCCGCAAAGGGATGGACTTGCTGCGGGGTTGACTACCAGGTCGTTACCCCCCCCCTTGCTTCTTGCCGGTGGGGCCGGGGTATGCGTGGTACAGAACGTAAACCAAAGGGGTAGAGGAACGGCAAAGGTCAGGGCGGGGGGGCAAAAAGCAAGGGCAGGAAACGTAGCGGAAGGAAGGTGCAGGGGGAAGCAAAACGGGCACAAGGACACTCCCAAAACCCACTAAGCACCCAACAATCTGGCAACAGTGCCCGGGGGGGAAAAAATATAGGACCCCGCCCGGAATAAGCCCAAATTTCCGGGACAACTGGCCCTTTAAAAATTTTAAAACCCGCCCCCCCGGGGGGGGGCCCTGCCACAAAGGCCCCGGGGCAGACGGAGCGCCGTTCCAACGGAGCGGGGGCCCTAAGGAGCCGGCGTGGGGGACGAGGGGGGCCGCGGGTGACCCGCAATGCCCCCGGCCCGGCCCCGGCAGGGAGGAAACGGGCAGGGCCCGGTTTCCGCGGCCGCCATGACACTAAAAAGTGTGTTTTTCATTGTTTTTTTAAAGAAAAACCCATAAAAGTTCGACGAGTGATCGCCAATGCGTTTTTTTACTGTGTTTTGGATGTGTCTCTCAAATCCCCTTCAAAGAAAATTGCATGTCAGTTTTTGATGTTTTGACCGGCAGCCCCTATTTAAGACAATGGTACATTTCTGCTGCAGCAAAAACGATCGAAATATGCAGCACATTTGGGGTTTTTCAAAAAAAAATTTTGATCAAAACACTATGGCGACATGTAGATCGGGAGTAGCGCCCGTTTTCTGGCGAAAACTGAGCTCACTGATTCGAATCCCCGTCGGACCAGTTTGGGGGGTTTACACAAGCTTCCCCTTTTCGGGTGGCCTGAACATAAGGGGCTTGCAATGGGGGCGGGTGGGTGTTCTGGGGCCGGAAGGGGGCTTTCGAATATCCGAGGATGCATGATCGTGGGTCGGCAAAGTGAGGGCATTGCATGCTCGACAGCTCCGACAGGAGACCAGTTGAATATGGTCTAAAAAGGCCGGGGGGGGAAATGAAGCAAGAACTAATGAATGGGGCAAAAAATTTCCTAGGTCGACTGTTACAAAAAGTACCCCAACTTCTCACCCGTGAGACATGGAGTATGATTCCAAAAATCGTTTTTTTAAGTGTAAAACATTCCAGAAAAAGAGCTCAAACCTTCAAAAAAGATACATAAATAAAAATCACTAACAACACGTTTGTCGCCGTCACCGGCGTAAAAATCAGGAATTGCGATATAGAAAATTGACGGGAAATACAGTAATTCAAATTCTGTAACCGCTTCTCATTGATCGACATAATCCAGCCAATCAGAATAGGAGCGACCGACAGGGAACCATTATAACCTATGGAGTAGTATTGACCAATCAAATGAAAAGGCGGACACTTCAAAATACAGTAAAAAAGGCAGAAAGAGCTGATTGGTTGAGCCCAGGCGGCAGACATGAATCCACTAATCATATTTAGTGCGTCTATTTTGAGTGGAGCAAGAAGGGCGCGATAGAAGGGCGCCCTAAAAGTTATTACTGTCTAAGGGAAATATTCTAGCACTGTGATTGGTTGGGGGGGGGGGGGAGGAAGTAGGGGGCTCGTCCTGCTTAGCCAATCAGCTGCTGAGCTACCTTCTCATAGAGTTCTATGGGGAAAAGAAATGCAGAGTGAGCTCTGTTTGTGATTGGCCAAGTTAAAAAAGGTGCAGTTATTTGGGCCAATGGGAGAGCGAGCGACGCTCTTATGGGTTTTCTAATGCAATCTATAATAAAACTGTACATGGCAGAAATCAAATGATAAGACTCACAAAGTTGTACCGATGTGTATATAAAATGAACAATAATATGGGGGTAACGAAAATAAAGAAATAAAAATGCCTCCAGGGGCGACATGTATGAATGGGGCTGCGCCAGTTTTCTGGTGTACTTTGAGCCCAAAAGAATGTATGAGCAGGTGCACTCCAAACTTAGGCACGATAAGGCCCTTTTTAATGCGCCAAAGATTCGGGGTATTTTGGGTTCGTCGCACCACATTTATGATTCTCTGACAACCTAGGGGCAGAGCAGTTAGAATAACCAGACCCGGTTAAAGGTGGTGCCTGAGCCAGACTTGTCGTATTGGCACTAGACTGCGCCTGTATGTACGACCTGCTGAAGAACAAGTTTACCTTCTGGCACATTCTACACTGCTGTAAAATGATTTAGAACTGGCCTGTCAGCACCAACGTTCATACATGTCGCCCCAGGTCTGTAGCTATAGCGACCTGAGGAGCTGATGCAGCCCATACAAGAGGGGATATCTTGGAATAGGTAGGACACTGTTAATGGACACATATTGCAAAGTGACTTGTTTTTCCAAGATCTTTAACATAAAAAGCAATCTTTGTATTGAGTCAACCCATTTAAGTGTATGTATCCTTGTGAGAGCCACAAAGCATTGTGCACCTGTATGTATGTATGTCTGTCACTTGTAACCACCAGGGCCTAGAGGATGGGTAGGCGAAGGTAGGTGACTGCTTAGGGCGCCACTTTATCCTAGGCAGAAAGGGGGCACAAGGAGGCTGAATTTTCCATTCAAGTCTAAGTGCCTTATTTGTCTAGGCCACCAGAATACTTTGTCCAAGTCCTGGTAACCACCAAGTGTACAGTGCCTCATCTGAGTAAGATCTACCTGAACTCAACTGCAAGGACTGTCTCTGTCAAGGTGTTGCTTAACCACATCCTCAGTGATATGGACACCACATGGCCCCTCAACTCCATCACTCCCACTTGGCACATTGTCTGATATTACTCCTAAGTGCTATTCAGTTACGAGCAGAGATGTCAGGCAATCATTCACTATTGTTTTTGGAAAATAAGCAACACAAGCTTTATTCAGAAATATTGTACTTTTAGCTATAAGAGTATATAATTTCTCACTATTTCCTATTCAACCTGACAGCACAATGCAAGCTGCTATTTATCACAGTGTTTGAATAGACCACAAAATAGAATAGCAAAATGAAATTCCACACATCTTCTGGAATGTTTTGTAACACTAGAATTGTATTATTGCTTTGGAACTGAACACTAGAAGAGTATTTTGCCATTAACTATAAACTATTTGTGTGATGAAAACAGCCTAGTCCGCCGGCTCTGGCTTATATCTGTGAGGGGACAGCCCACGTGGCAGCCCCCTACACACCCCTGGGACGGTCTATGAACTCCTCCCACTCAGGTCAGGCAGTTTCTGATACAAACCCAAAAATGGACTATAACTTGGCAGGGCGTTGGCACAGAACCGAGCCAGTAGCATCATCAGAACCGGCTGGATCTACCAACGCCTATCTTATGGACTCCTGGGGCCGGGTTTTGGATTTTCCAGTCCCCTGCGCTTGGAAACCGGAAAAGGGGGCCCTTTGGGGCGGGGG